>JAODAL010003146.1:0-179541 GCA_025379985.1 Phyllomedusa bahiana
GGGGGCATTTTATAGTAAAGCGATTCTAAGAGCGGGGCAGTCATGTGCGGTCATACTAAAACACAACATTGTATGAAGACCAACCAAGCTCCCTCTGCATTTTTTAAGCATGGCACAACTTTTCTACAGCACCTGCGGGGCTCTGTGCAGCCTGGAAAAAAGCGCTTTTTAACGCGATTCGTGCCGAAGTAATTCGGAACGAAACGAATTTTTGTCGGAAAATTCGGCGAAGTGCCCGAATCGAATTTTTGAGAAATTCGCCTTCTCTAATCTAATACATAAATCAGTGGCACATAAAGACTAAGAAAAAACCTCAAGTTATATAGGAATATAGGAAATGCTTTACTAAGGAAAATATGAAAAACCTGGGATTTCTTATTTTTACAGTATTTGATCAAAGATTGTATTAAGCTCACCTCCCAACACGTCAAGGGTTCCCAGAGCAGGTGAGTCCCTACACTAAAACATTGTTACCTTACTAGGAGTCCATCAGACTGCCACTTCCCCAGGAGTGATAGGAACACTGCAATTGAGTTAACCTGCACATATTTAAATGAGGTGGTTGAGTGCAGCAAGCCAATGAGATTGCCATCTCCCAAATAGACTACAAAATGTAAAAGGCTGTGCATTAGATGTATGTCATTGCCGGTCAGTGTGCACCTATGCTTGCGTTTTCAAAGTATATATTAGATGTGCAACCCTTTTACATTTTGTAGTTATTTGGGAGAGGGCAATCTCATTGGCTTGCTGCACTAACCACTCATTTAAATATGTGCAGGTTAACTCAATTGCAGGTTCTATCACTGTGGGGAAGTGGCAGTTGAATGGACTCCTGTAAGGTAACATGTTTTTAGTGTAGGGACCTCCCCTGCTCGGGGAACCCCTTGACTGTTGGGGAGGTGAGTTAATACATTTTGATCAATCTGAAACTAAGAGCCCCAGGTTTTTCATTTTCCTTAGCTTTTAAAGCATTTCCTATATTCCTATATAACTTGAGGTTTTACTTAGTCTTTAGTGTGCCACTGATTTATGTATTAGAGGTATGTCATTGCCTTTCACTGTGCCCCTTGCTTACGTTTTCAAAGTATATATTAGATGTGCACAGCCTTTTACATTTTTGTAGTCTATTTGGGGGGATAGCAATCTCATTGGCTTGCTGCACTCAACCACCTCATTTAAATATGTGCAGGTTAACTCAATTGCAGGTTCCTATCACTCCTGGGGAAGTGGCAGTCTGAATGGACTCCTAGTAAGGTAAATGTTTTAGTGTAGGGACTCACCTGCTCTGGGAAACCTTGACGTGTTGGGAGGTGAGCTTAATACAAATTTGATTCAAATACTGTAAACTAAGAGTCCCAGGTTTTTCATATTTTCCTTAGCTGTAAAGCATTTCCTATATTCCTATATAAACTTGAGGTTTTACTTAGTCCCTTAGTGTGCCACCTGATTTATGTACTTAGATGTATGTCATTGCCTTTCAGTGTGCACCTTGCTTACGTTTCAAAGTATATATTAGATGTGCACAGCCTTTTACATTTTGTAGTCTATTTGGGAGATGGCAATCTCATTGGCTTGCTGCACTCAACCACCTCATTTAAATATGTGAGGTTAACTCAATTGCAGTGTTCCTATCACTCCTGGGGAAGTGGCAGTCTGAATGGACTCCTAGTAAGGTAACATGTTTTAGTGTAGGGACTCACCTGCTCTGGGAACCCCTAGACGTGATGGGACGTGAGCTAAATACAAACTATGATCAAATACTCAAAACAAAGAGTCCCAGGGTTACCATAATAACCTTAGCTCTAAAGCATATCCTATATTCCTATATAACTTGAGGTTTTACTTAGTCTTTAGTGTGCCACTGATTTATGTATTAGATGTATGTCCATTGCCTTTCGGTGTGCACCTATGCTTACGTTTTCAAGTATATATTAGATGTGCACAGCCTTTTACATTTTGTAGTCTATTTGGGAGATGGCAATCTCATTGGCTTGCTGCACTCAACACCTCATTTAAATATGTGCAGGTTAACTCAATTGCAGGTTCCTATCACTCCTGGGGAAGTGGCAGTCTGATGGACTCCTAGTAAGGTAACATGTTTTAGTGTAGGGACTCACCTGCTCTGGGAACCCCTTGACGTGTTGGAGGTGAGCTTAATACAATCTTTGATCAAATACTGTAAACTAAGAGTCCCAGGTTTTCATTTATTATACTTAGCTGAATAGCATTTACTATATTCCTATATAACATTGAGGTTTTACTTAGTCTTTAGTGTGCCACTGATTTATGTATTAGATGTATGTCATTGCCTTTCAGTGTGCACCTATGCTACGTTTTCAAAGTATATATTAGATGTGCACAGCCTTTTACATTTTGTAGTCTATTTGGGAGATGGCAATCTCATTGGCTTGCTGCACTCAACCACCTCATTTAAATATGTGCAGGTTAACTCAATTGCAGATTCCTATCACTCCTGGGGAAGTGGCAGTCTGAATGGACTCCTAGTAAGGTAACATGTTTTAGTGTAGGACTCACCTGCTCTGGGAACCCCTTGACGTGTTGGGAGGTGAGCTTAATACAATCTTGATCAAATACTGTAAACTAAGAGTCCCAGGTTTTTCATATTTTTCCTTAGCTGTAAAGCATTTCCTATATTCTATATAACTTGAGGTTTTACTTAGTCTTTAGTGTGCCACTGATTTATGTATTAATGTATGTCATTGCCTTTCAGTGTGCACCTATGCTTACGTTTTCAAAGTATATATTAGAGTGCACAGCCTTTTACATTTTGTAGTTATTTGGGAGATGGCAATCTCATTGGCTTGCTGCACTCAACCACCTCTTTAAATATGTGCAGGTTAACTCAATTGCAGGTTCTATACACTCCTGGGGAGATGGCAGTCTGAATGGACTCCTAGTTAAGGTAACATGTTTTAGTGTAGGGACTCACCTGCTCTGGGAACCCCTTGACGTGTGGGAGGTGAGCTTAATACAATCTTTGATCAAATACTGTAAACTAAGATTCCAGGTTTTTCATATTTTCCTTAGCTGTAAAGCATTTCCTATATTTCTATATAACTTGAGGTTTTACTTAGTCTTTAGTGTGCCACTGATTTATGTATTAGATGTATGTCATTGCCTTTCAGTGTGCACCTATGCTTACGTTTTCAAAGTATATATTAGATGTGCACAGCCTTTTACATTTTGTAGTCTATTTGGGAGATGGCAAATCTCATTGGCTTGCTGCACTCAACACCTCATTTAAATATGTGCAGGTTAACTCAATTGCAGGTTCCTATCACTCCTGGGGAAGTGGCAGTCTGAATGGACTCTGAGTAAGGTAACATGTTTTAGTGTAGGGACTCACCTGCTCTGGGAACCCCTTGACGTGTTGGGAGGTGAGCTTAATACAATCTTTGATCAAATACTGTAAACTAAGAGTCCCAGGTTTTTCATATTTTCCTTAGCTGTAAAGCATTTCCTATATTCCTATATAGATTGGTTTTACTTAGTCTTTAGTGTGACACTGTTTTATGTATTAGATGTATGTCATTGCCTTTCGTGTGCACCTATGCTTACGTTTTCAAAGTATATATTAGATGTGCACAGCCTTTTACATTTTGTAGTCTATTTGGGAGATGGCAATCTCATTGGCTTGCTGCACTCAACCACCTCATTTAATATGTGCAGGTTAACTCAATTGCAGGTTCCTATCACTCCTGGGGAAGTGGCAGTCTGAATGGACTCCTAGTAAGGTAACATGTTTTAGTGTAGGGACTCACCTGCTCTGGGAACCCCTTGACGTGTTGGGAGGTGAGCTTAATACAATCTTTGATCAAATACTGTAAACTAAGAGTCCCAGGTTTTTCATTTTTTCCTTAGCTGTAAAGCATTTCCTATATTCCTATATAACTTGAGGTTTTACTTAGTCTTTAGTGTGCCACTGATTTATGTATTAGATGTTGTCATTGCCTTTCAGTGTGCACCTATGCTTACGTTTTCAAAGTATATATTAGATGTGCACAGCCTTTTACATTTTGTAGTCTATTTGGGAGATGGCAATCTCATTGGCTTGCTGCACTCAACCACCTCATTTAAATATGTGCAGGTTAACTCAATTGCAGGTTCCTATCACTCCTGGGGTTGTGGCAGTCTGAATGGACTCCTAGTAAGGTAAATTTTTTTAGTGTAGGGACTTCACCTGTCTCTGGGAAACCCTTACGTGTTGGGAGGTGAGCTTATATACAATCTTTGATCAAATACTGTAAACTAAGAGTCCCAGGTTTTCGATTTTCCTTAGCTGTAAAGCATTTCCTATATTCCTATAGAACTTGAGGTTTTACTTAGTCTTTAGTGTGCCACTGATTTATGTATTAGATGTATGTCATTGCCTTTCAGTGTGCACCTATGCTTACGTTTTCAAAGTAATATTAGATGTGCACAGCCTTTTACATTTTGTAGTCTATTTGGGAGATGGCAATCTCATTGGCTTGCTGACTCAACCACCTCATTTAAATATGTGCAGGTTAACTCAATTGCGGTTCCTATCACTCTGGGAGTGGCAGTCTGAATGGACTCCTAGAAAGGGTTTAACATGTTTTAGTGTAGGGACTCACCTGCTCGGGAAACCCTTGACGTGTTGGGAGGTGAGCTTAATACAATCTTTGATCAAATAACTGTAAACTAAGATTCCCGGGGTTTTTCATTTTTTCCCTTAGCTGTAAAGCTTTTCCCTATATTCCTATTAACTTGAGGTTTTTACTAGTCTTTAGTGTGCCAATGATTTATGTATTAGATGTATGTCAATGCCTTCAGTTTGAACCTATGCTTACGTTTTCAAAGTATATTTTAGATGTGCACAGCTTTTACATTTTGTAGTCTTTTTGGGGGATGGCAATCTATTGGCTTCTGACTCAACACCTCATTTAAATATGTGCAGGTTAACTCAATTGCAGGTTCCTATAAACTCGTGGGGAAGTGGCAGTCTGAATGGACCCCTAGTAAGGTAACATGTTTAGTGTAGGGATCATGTCTGGGAACCCCTTGGACGTGTTGGGAGGTGAGCTTAATACAATCTTTGATCAAATACTGAAAACTAAGAGTCCCAGGTTTTCATATTTTCCTTAGCTGTAAAGCATTTCTATATTCCTATATAACTTGAGGTTTTATTTAGTCTTTAGTGTGCCACTGATTTATGTATTAGATGTATGTCATTGCCTTTCAGTGTGCACCTATGCTTACGTTTTCAAAGTATATATTAGATGTGCACAGCCTTTTACATTTTGTAGTCTCTTTATTCTGTAGCAGTCTTTGTCCTCTTCTAGGTCTTCTTAGAACTGAAAGTTACAAAAGTCTTTGATGCAGGGATTATTTTGTCCTGATTTCCCCCTTCCAAAGTTGGGCAATATAACAAACAGGTCTGTCTCCATCTTTTGCTGTGATTATAGGACAGGAGGGTGCAGACATTAGAGCCCCTGTTGTGGTGGCAGTGCTGGTGCAGACATGGCAGTCAGTGCAGACATTAGAGCCCCTTTGTGGTCAGACATGGCAGTCAGTGGTAATGCTGGTTTGTCTTGAGCATCTTCCTGGTACCTTTGCAGACATCCATCTCTGTAGCAGTGCTGGGTTTTCTTGGGCATAGTTTTGCACCTTTGCAGACATCCATCTCTGTAGCAGTGCTGGGTTGTCTTGGGTATTTATTGGCACTTTTGCTAACACCCATCTCCGTTTCTTCAGGCTCTTTTGAAATTTGCACATACTGAAGATGAAATTCAAAAACAAACTTGAATCTATGCAGGTAATCAACAATGACTCCATTTATTGCAGATATCACATATAGTGAGACTGTGTGGGGGGGGGCATGACACTCTAGTTGGTCTCAATCACATTACAGTTATCAGATATAGTGCAGATGTGTGGCGGACGTAGGAGCACTCTAGTCTCAGTCACATTAGAGCAGTAGGTCAGGAGCAGTATCCATCTGGTTACTTCCTCTGTTGGAACCTCACCACCCTTTCAATCAATGAAAGTCTCATAGTAACAAATATCACACTGGGTTTTGTCACTCCAACTCATAAAAGAAAACCTCTGCCTATCTTGGCCTTTGTAGTTTCCTGACATAGCAAGGGAAAAGAAAAAAAAAACATTTCTTCTCTCTGTTCCACAATCAACCTTCTTGTCACTGGATAATATAACCACTTTGTATATAACCTCACTAGAAGACTTTATTTTTAGTGTTTAAACTAATATCAGCGCACAAAAATAATGTCATGAAGGTAAATAATCACCCACCCATCTGTATGGGCCGAACACACAACACAATAATTTTACTGTTTATAAACCAAAAGAAATGGAAACTTTTCTTGCCCTCTCCAAATATTCTTTCAAGGGATATTAGAATAAAACCTTTAAAACCTTCTATGTTATAAATCCTGACTACATCACAGCATCTTGTTTGACATTCAGCTATTCTTCATTTATTGATATTAGCCCTAGAGTATTTTTGAGTTTTTACTCAGGCCTTTTCCTCTATTGGGACAGATAAATATGCAACAAAGAAAAGACACAACTTATCATGCAATATAACATTGACCATGTAGTATCCAAAAATTTCAACAGGTTAATCGCAATGAGCAATAGACATAACAACAAAAAACATAAAACAAACAACATATCACAGATACAGGGCCCATCATATCACCCTCACAAGGAAACACTCTGGTGTCTTTCCTTTAATGTAAAGGAATTCTTTGTTAACTCTTTATGAACTGGAGCTCCAAACCAAAAATAAAAAATCCAATGAGGAATGCAGAGTTGTGTTCAATTTGGGAACACGTTGAGCTAAAATCTAATTTTTACCACAAACAATTAGGGTAGTACTACTGAAGAAAATCAGGATTAACTTTTATATGCCCAGTGATATCACTGATGTCTTTCATTAGCTCTCGGATCACTAGAAATATTTTCTTCACTCCTGAAAGTAAACAGACAATGAATCACAGACAGTTAAACATACGGGGAAGGGAAAAAAATAGCAAGAGGCGTCAATAGAACAACATTACAATAAAAACTTTTTCAAAACTAAAATGTGTGCACAATGCAACATATCAAAAATGAGCTCAATATATACCACATGGATTTATCTTTAATAAAAACTAATTTAAAAAGATATTCTTCATATCTCACCTATAGGTCACATTTCTTTAGTAAACACATACATCAGACATGACATGCATTGTATATGCTTACAATGCAAACTACAAGGATACGCAGGTATATTCTGTATGCACCAAACATCGTCTACGGAATGTTACTTAGTTACCTGTAAAAAAAAAAAAAACAGGTCAGTTACACACAAACAAACTTTTTCCTTCAGTAAGAACCAATGGGTCCCATAGTCTAAGCAGAGGAATGCAGGGAGGATGACTTAAAATAACACAGTATCGCCTGATTCACTCTTAAAATAACACAGAGAATGCAGCGTCCAGAAGCTTCCTCTCCCCCTCCTTTTCTCGCCCTCCTTTCTGACACTGCAGCTGGAGAACTACAAGTCACAGTGAGGCTAAGAAAATTAGAAGGACTTTTTTCCCCTTTATAACCCAACTTGAAAGGACATCTATCACAAAATCTTACTCTTATTGGAGAAAATAGCCTCTAACATATAACAGCCATGTGTCATAGCTTTAGGAATAAGCAGTTCAATTTTAAATCAAATATATGAGGATGATTTGCCTGGAAGAAAACAAAAACACATCTGTCATTATAAGAAGTAATGTTTCTTATAGTAAATAGTAAGCTCAGATCATTCACAAAATTTGGCCACCTAACCTTTCCAGATATTAATATCATTTCTATAACTACATATCTGTGCAGTTTAATGAGTTGCAAAACTGTTTGCATATAATGACCAAAGACGGGACAAAAATTTTCTCCACACACAGAACTATAACTTATTCAAATTGGAGGTCTCTATGTTGTAGAGACAGAACAGAATCATAAAACAAATAAATGCAGCACAATCAAAAACTACATATTTTCCTGTGGCTTAAACATTTTTGTAGCACAAAACATAATAAAAGAACAAATAAAAGGCCATTTCAAACCCTAGAGATACAGATGGTTTGGGGAATACAAACTTATAACTTTATTTGACTTTGAACACAGATCTGAACCCACCTAAGAGATTTACTCCAGAGATCGCGGACATCAGACTCCACACATAAATTTAGAGGCAATAAAGCTTTCGAGCTGCTTATGTGTGAATGGTCCATTGTTCACATAAACTCAACTTCTTATGTGTTTCTCTAGATATATCCTGCCCGATAAAGAGACCTGGTCCTTGGTTATTACAGGGTCTCTTATTTGCAAGAAACTGACATAGCGATTTGTCCTGTGTCTTTAAAACACCTCTTTGTTCCCCTGCATCAAGGATCTCCATCTGTCTGCTTCTACAGCACGGACTAAATACTTGGAAATTTGATCACTCAATTCCACATTATGTTTCTCAACATCACTAAAGCAGGTCCACAAGGCAGTCAGTTGCACTCCTGCTCTAGGGTCTCCTCTAACATTTGCAAGCAAAACATTATATCCTAGCTGTACTCCTGATCAGTCTAACTGGAAACTATGCTATGACACAGCACCCAACCAGCAAACCCTCTAGAGCAGCTAGAAGTAACAATTCCCAACAACGGACATGTTTTACACAATTTCACACTATTTTCCAGATTATTGGACAGAGACTTTAAAATTCCAGATTATTGGAATTTTGCTAAAAATTTAATTTTGAGATCATAATTTTGTAAAAATTGACTTTTAAGCCTTGTGCTTTATCCTGCTCACAGTGCCAAATTATGTTTTGCCAAGTTTTGTCAATACAGTTTCTAGATACAGCTTTAAAGAAGGCCAGTCAGTGAGGATACACTACAATTTTATTTAACATAGGAATCAATCAATTATGATAAACTGGTTACAGAAAATAGTGTGACATTGGGTACAATTTTGCTAAATATGTATTTACAAAGGTTAAATACTTACAAACTTCACCTCGGAGCTTATAACATCACCTGTTTTTATAACTTCAGCCATGAGAAGCTTAAATAGCGAAAACAGGGAACTATAGTAGGGACTTCAACACTAGCACAAGCATCCTTAATGCTGGGTACCAGAGCTTCTGAAGTCACCACAAGCTGTCCTGGTCTTAAACAAAAAAACTGGCAGACACAACCTACATATTGTGTCCACTTAGAGTACAGAGTTCTTTTGTATGACCTCATCCTGTGCCATGGAGGGGCTAGCTCCCTGACTTTAAGATAAGGAATACAAAATCACTCCAAAACCAGACGATGAGGCACCGTCAGGTCGTAAATTATGCCAACTGAAGTCTGCAGGCTTGAGAGATAAACAGAGGTATGCAAGCCTGTGTGATTATAGCTTATTTTACAAAAATGGAAATTATAATTAGCTTAATATACAAGAAATGGATATTAAGACATTAAATAGTCACATATTTCACTAGCACTACATTCCTTGAATTTCTTTTTGCACAATGTTAATCGCCTCTTTTTTGTTGCTTTGGTTATATCCATCCTCCCCCTTCTATTCTCTCTATTTTGCCTTTCCTAGTTACACAAAAGTTTAAAATGTAGAGAACATAATCACATATAAAATTTTCTAATGCTATAGTAGTGAGTAGTGTTGAGTAATGTTGCCTTAACACATTCATTTGATGCGGTGTTAAAGGGGTTGTCTCACTATAGACATTGATGGAATATTGTATCTCTGGGATGTGTCATCAATGCCTGATAAGTGCGGGTTCATCTTCTGAGACCTGTACCCATATCAAGAATAAGCTCTCCTATTGAATTCAATGCGAGTTCAGAGTTCAACCAGATGGCTGCTCAGCTGAACTCAGAACTCCCATTGATTTTAATGGAAGAGTCCTGACCACCTCTCCAGGCTTGGCTCGTTCTTAAGATAGGTGTGGGTCCCAGAGGTGGGACACATTCATGGCATATCCTGAAGATACACTATATACAGTGGCAGAGTGACCTTAGGTGGTTGCATGGTGCTGCCACTAGGTGGCGTACAACAGGTCACCTGGTAGAAACATGTCACCGAGGGCCTGGTTTCAGTGGGGGAAGCCAGTTGTTGTCTGTCAGCAACACTAGGTTGCTGACACTTACACCTAGCACGGCTGATGCCCAGTCATTATGGGCTGGCTTTTCCCGGAACAGCTGCTGTTGGGTGGGTGGGTGGCTGTTTCCACGTTCCAGGTCCAGGTTTTACCAGACCTATAAAAAGCCTGTCTCTTCAGGTAATCAGGGGGCGTGGTTTGCTTCCTGGATGTTTGGAGCACCAGAGCTGAGGAGAGAGCTCTGACACTCAGAGACTTGATGGAAGCCTTTACAGCACATGGGAGTGTGAAATTAAGGTGGTTGTGGTGCTCGGCGATAGACCTTGAACACTGGTAGTATACTTAGTGGCCAGACGGCCGAGGTTTTGTTTTTCTGCTGAACTATAACCTGTGTCTAAGAATAAAGCTGGCTGAGGCCAGTTTAAAACACAGCAGGAAGACGCCCAGGATGGTCCAGGATGGTGTCCAAATGAGTGTGAGTCTATATATTCTGTGGAATCCCTGCTTGCCTACCCTTTAGTAGTATACCGTACTATCAACTCCTGTATACACACATACAGTATATATATATATATATATGTATATATATATATATATATATATATATTACTGTAGTGTGTTATACAGGAGTTTGATAGTACGGTATACTACTAAATATTATATATATATATATATATATATAATATATATATATATTATATATTATATATATATATATATATATATATATTAACTGTATGTGTGTATACAGGAGTTTGATAGTACGGTATACTACTAAAGGGTAGGCAAGCAGGGCTTCCACAGACAGAGACAGTGACACAGGCAAGTCCAAGATCCAGGCGCTGCCTGGGTTTATTGATTAAATGCAAAGAAAAAAATGTCTTGACTTAAAGGGGTTTTGCCACGAAGTAAAATTGATGAGGAAATGAAATAACAAATATTCTGTATTGTTTTTGTTTTAGCTGCTCCTTTAGTGATCCATTGTTTACAGCTCGTCTTCAGGGGATACGACCAGGGCTGAGAGCTCCTCACTCCTCGTCAGACATCACTTCTCCTCTCAGGCAGCTACTGGGTGTTCAAATCCCAGGTGCTGCACTCTACCCTCTTATTTTGTAATTAGTAAAACAGTGGAAATAAAAAAAAAAAAACCTCAATGAGGTATGTGTTTTGTAAAGAGAAAAAAAAATACAGGTTTTTTTCCTGGGGATTTGAATAGGCCTTGTGCTAGGGCAAAACTTTACCTTCAGCTACTCAAAATGTTTACAAAAAAAGCCCTTTTTCTTTGATACGGTTGAAAGGTTGGGATGTCGCCTGCTGGGCCCCATGTATGCAATTCAAAAAAACACCACCCCCTTTGAGCACACAGGTGAGGAGTTGGATAAGGAGATCGGGCAAACCCCTTTTTAAGGCTAAAAAAAAAAATCCTGTCGCAAAGCAGGAGAGCCCTCATATTTTTCTTAAGTGCGTTACAGCTGTTTCTCTTTGCATCAGGTGACCCATCCCCAACACAGGCCTGCAAAAAAGCGACCCGGGATACGAATTAGGCCATATAAAAGAATGTGTCAGTAACTTAGTGTTTAAAAACCTAAATCCCTGTTTCCTTCCGACCCAGGTTTTCGGTGACTGCATTGCCTACATATGTCCTAAAGTTGCATAGGAGAGTAGTCTAGAGGAAATATATCTTCACCAAAACTCCCCCTGTCAATGCCCCAATCCTTCCCCTTCTGTTAAATCTGGCGGTCGGAAATCTTGGCACCATTCAGTGCATTTGGACGAGCATCACAAACCTGAAGTTTACCCCTTTTGTGTTCCACTGAAAAGTAAAAAAAGTTGTAGGTTGGAGCCACCTTTGACTCCCTTTGGTTTTTCCTTTTTCCCGAGACAAACCATGTTTGCAGAGAATGATCCATAAAATTTAATTGAAATGGCGACCAGAAAAATAATACCTAGGATGTGTTTGGGGTTATTATCGACAAGTTGAAAACGGCCAGTTTTTTGTTTATCGAAATTTTTAGATATGCGATAATTTAGGTTTAAAAACTGTGCATATTATTTAAGATCGCACCCTTTTCGGCGTTTGTCTTTTTTGGGGGCCCGCAAATCGCTTACAGAATAGAGCGGGTGAGATGTGTGGCGAGTCGATGGGTGTGTATGGTTCGATGGCTGGGAAAAAACCCCCAAGACCCGTTTTACTGAACGCCTTACTGTTCATGATCGTGTCTTCGCGTTCATAGCAAGGGAAAATGCGCTCTGCCCGTGTCCAAAAAGCTCAGCGAAATTATTCTATTTTCCTTACAGAGAAAAAACCCCTTAAATATTAGGGTGTGATCCTTACAACTTGTTTTGATCAGAGATTGGGATTTTATGTAAATTAGGTAGAGAATTTTAAAGGGCATCTACGGCCCGTTAAAATCACGGAGGGGAGTGGGGGGGGGGGGGCGCGGGCGAAAACAGACAACCTATATAAAGAATAATGGATAAAGTTCACCAATAAAATTGTGTAGGGCTTTGACTGCAATAGCCCTTTTTTATTCACAGGTTTTTTATTGAAATATTTCCTGGATATTGGGCAGCCCGAATTATACTAGGGTACACATCTTTTTAGTAACTGCAGATTTTTTTTTTTGGTGCAAAAACTCCACTTTTTTTTTCAGTTTCCTTTTCCCGATAGGTGTTCCTTTTTTTAATTTTGCCCTTTCCCGCTTTGTTGATATATCCCCCCTTGCGTTAAAATTTGATCCGCATTTTTGTAGGCTGACAGGTTTTAAAAGGGGGCAAAAATACCTTTTATTATCCCAAATTTATTTTCAGATACCCTGTTTTTTACTTT
Organism: Phyllomedusa bahiana; assembly: GCA_025379985.1. Classification (NCBI taxonomy): domain Eukaryota; kingdom Metazoa; phylum Chordata; class Amphibia; order Anura; family Hylidae; genus Phyllomedusa; species Phyllomedusa bahiana. The sequence continues at coordinate 12,966 of JAODAL010003146.1, forward strand.
TTCGCCCCTACAAGGGTTTGTTCATTTGGAAAGGACCTTGAATTTTAAAAGGGAATACAGCAATTTTGTGTCACCCAGGTGAATTGAAAGGTTTCCAAAAAATACCTTTTATTAAACCCAATTTAAAATTTTAGATACGTGTATTTTTTCACTTTTGCCCAGTCCGATTTGTTGTTGGCCACCTTTCCGTTAAATTTGAACCCGCAATTGTGTAGTTACCAAAAAGGGGGAATTGATAGGTGCCCAAAAAAAAACCTTTTTTTATCCAAAAACTTTTTTTTATTTCGGGGGTTTTTTTACTTTGGCGAATACGCTTTGGGTTTATTGAGGCACCTTTTCACTTAAATTTTGAATACGGGAATTTTTTTGTCACCACAGGTGAATTAAAAGGTGCCAAAAAATACCTTTTTTATCCGAAATTCTTTTCAGATACAGTTTTTTTTCTCTTTTGCCCAGTCCCGGGTTTGTTGTTTGACCCCTTGCAGTTAAAATTTTAATTTCCCGCAAAATTTTGTAGTTAAACCAAAGGGGAATTGATAGGTGTCAAAAAAATACCCTTTTTTTTTCCCAAAAACAAATTTCCCGATTTCGTTTTTTTTTGCAAATTTTGCCCCGTCCCCGGGTTTTTTTTGGGTAGAGCCACCTTGCAGTAAATTTGAAACCACCAAATGTTGGGAGTTACCACAGGTGAATTTTATAGGTGCCCAAAAAAAACCTTTTTTTTATCGGGGAAAAAATTTCGATAAATGTTTTTTTTCACATTTTTCCCAGTCCCGGTTTTTGTTGTTTGAGCCACCTTGCAGTTAAATTTTTAAAACCAGCAAAATTTTGTAGTTTCCCCAGGTGAATTTATAGGTGCCAAAAAAAAAAACCTTTTATTATCCAAAAAAATTACAGATCGTGTTTTTTTTTTTTGGCGCAATACAGCTTTGTTTATTGGGGGCACCTTTTCACTTTTAAAAGTGAAATACAGCAATTTTTTGGGAGTCACCACAGGTGAATTGAAAGGGGCCAAAAAAAACCTTTTATTTTCCCAATACATTTCAGGGTAGTGGGTTTTTTGACCCTTTTTCCCCCGTTCCCGATTTTTGATAGAGCCAACCCTTTCATTAAAAATTTTAATCCGCAATTGTGTAGTTTCCCCCAAAAGTGAATTGATAGGGGCCCAAAAAATAACTTTTTTTATCCAAATTTCATTTCAGATACGTTTTTTTTCCTTTGGCGAAAACAGCTTTTTTCATTTAGGACCCTTTCCCCTTAAATGTGAATTCAGCAATTTTGTAGTCACCACAGGGAATTTAAAAGGTGCCAAAAAATCCCTTTTTTTATCCGAATACATTACAGTTTCTGTTTTTTTTTTAAATTTTTCCCGTCCGATTTGTTGGATAGGCCACCTTGCCCGTTTTTAAAATTTTAATTCCCCGCAATTGTTGGGGTTACCACAGGTGAATTGATAGGGGCCAAAAAATAAATTTTTTTTTACCGGAAAAAACATTACAGGTAAGTGTTTTTTTTTCACTTTTGGCCCAGTCCGATTTGTTTTATTTGAGCCACCTTTCAGCTAAATTTTAAAAACCCCAAAAGTGTTTTGACCACAGGGGGAATTTATTGGTGCCAAAAAATTCCTTTTTTTATCCGAAAAAATTACAGATCATGTTTTTTGCACATTTGCCCCGTTCCCGATTTGTTTGAGCCCCTTGCAGTTAATTTTTTTAAACCCGCAATTTTTGTTTGTTACCCCAGGTGAAATTTTTTAGGTTTCCAAAAAATTTCCTTTTTTTCCGAATATTTTAAAAGTTTCGTGTTTTTTTTTACCCCCTTTTGGGCCCCTACCCGCTTTATTCATTGAGGCACCTTGCATTAAATGTGAAAAAACAGCCAAATTTTTTAGTCCCAAGGTGAATTTTATTGGGGCCAAAAAAAAACCTTTTATTATCCCAATACATTTTCAGGGTACGTGTTTTTTTCACTTTGGTGAGGCCAGCTTTTGTTGATAGATCTACTTTGCAGTTTTTTAAAAAGAAAAACAGCATTTTTTAGTCCCACAGGGGAATTGAAAGGGGCCAAAAAAACCTTTTAAAATTTGTTTACATTTCAGGGTGTTTTTTTTTATTTTGGGCGGGCAAGCTTTGTTGATGATCTATTTTGCAGTTTTTAAAAAAGAATTTCCAGCAATTTTGATTTGAGGGGGTTTGAGAAAAAGTTTTTGATTTTTTCCCAAAATTTTTTTTAAGAGACTTTTAAAAAATCTTTCCCCTACTTCTCAAATTTTTATATTTCTGAAATTTGGGGCGAAATTTTTGGTTTGGGAAGCGAGCAAAGAGGGGGTGGCTGGAAGGGGGTTTGAGGCGAGAGGGAAAGGGGCTCCCTTTCCCGTTTCTGGCGACCCCAAAACGCATGCCCCGGGGGATCGTCCGTTTGCAGGACCGTCAAACCTGTCATCGCTGGGTCAGGGCCCCGTGGTTTTCAGGAACGAACAGGTCCCCCTATTGTCCTTCAGTGGTAAATTTAAAACCCGCATTCCGGGTCTTTCCCCCTCCCTCCCCCCCAGTCCGGGGCCCCAAATTTTTCGTTTATCAGCATCACCAGTTTTGGCCCAAAATTTAAGCCCGCCCCAATGTAACTCGTGTAACCCCCAATGTGGATAATCCATTTTCTGAAGACCCCTTTGAAAGACCAAAAAGCGGGTTTTGGGGCAGGGAAAGGATTTTTTAAAGATCAAGAGGCCAAAGGGGGATGATTTTCTCTGCTTTGAGGCCCCGTTTTGGGTTTCCATCAGAGGAAAGGGGAAGGATGCCGGTTTAATCGGCCAAAAAAAACCCCGGCGGTTTGGCCAAAAGCCTTGAGTTTCCCTCTTGCTTTTAGCCTTTTAGTCCTTTATTTCGAATGTTAAAGGGCCCACAAAGTCCCTGTGTTTTATTTATGTGATGACGACATTTGCAGATCCAAGGTTGGGCTTTTTTTTGCAAAAATTTGCTTGCGGGGGGCGTTCATCAATGGACGAGGAGGAAGGGCGATGGGGGCAAATTTTCAGTTTGGGTTCCGCCTCAAAAAGGGGAAAAAAAGGGGGGTCGCAGTAAAATCCCCTGATTGTTTTCCCCTTGCCACGGTCAGCGCAAAAACCCCCCTTTCCCCGCTTATCGCCGTCAAAAAAGGTTTCCCGGGCCCCTCAAGCCCGGGCCCCCTTTTTGGGGCAAGCCCCTGGGTTTAACCAAACAAAATTTTTTATGCCCCCTTTGCCCTAAACGCATTTAAATAGAGGGAAGATCCTTAGGTGGTTAACCACCACCAACATGTCTTGTCCCAAACAGCGGGAAAGAGGAGGTTTTAAATGGAGGCAAAACTTGGCCAAAAAAGGCCAGACCAGCCGGGGCCCCCAAACCCCTGTACCCCTCTTGTCTCCCCCCCTCCTCCTCCACCACCCCAAGCGTTCCTCCCGCTTTCCCCTGTCTTTCAGGGGTCTTTATCAGGGGGTCAGCTTTCCCCTTCAGCCTCCACCGTCGCCCCAAGGGACCACCCCGCACCCAAAAGAACCCCCTCCTATCCCTTTTTCCTTTTTTTCCCCCCGTTTGGGTGCCTTAAACCCCTTTCAGCGGCCCGTCTAGCGCCAGCCTTCTGTCTTCCCGGTTTGGGGGCAGAAAAAAAACACTTTTAAACCCCAAAAAATCCCCAAACCCCAAAACCCCGAATGTCGGCTTTGCCAGGGATTTGGCCTTGGAAATGTTTGGGCCCTTTCCGTAAGGTGAAAACCCGTTTGGGGTTTCCCCCCAAAGTCTTGGCCCTTGGGTGCCCCATTTCCAGATGCCGAGCGGCTTTTTCCCTTTTCAGAAAGCCGGCCCTGCCCTGGCCCGCCAGTGGGCATCCCAAAATTTCAAGGGGCGTTGTCTGCTTTTGTGGGCCGGAAAAGTCCCCTGCCAAGACCCATGGGCTAGTAAGCACGGCCAAGGGCCCCTATAACTCTTTTGGACAGCTCCTTTGGGTGGCTGGGTTTGGGTTTTTCTGAGGGTGAGGGGGCTCCCAGGGGTCGGGGGCACGCTTTTTCAAAACCGAAAGGGGTGGTGGAAACCCCCCCCAAACCCCCAAAAGGGAACCCCCAAGGGCCTCTTTGGGGGCCTTTCCCGTTCCCCGAGGGAAACCCGGCCGTGTTGAAAAATTTAAATTTTCTTGGAGGGGCCCCCCTTTTACACACAGGGGCAGGGCTGGGGGGGCAGCTCTCCCCAACGGAAACCCAGGTGGTGGGGGGGCCCAAAAACCTTGTGCCCGGCAAAGGTGGGTGTGCGATTTAAAGGGCGAAATCGCTGGCCCCCCCCCTTTTGTTTGGTAGGTGGAGCACATTTCCCTTTCCTGGGGCACAGGGCAGTTTCCCTTTTCGGGCAGAAAATTTCTTAAAGGCTACCCGGGTTGGGGTGCCTGATGAGGAAGGCTCGAAGTCTAAGTTCGGGACTTCCGCCGTTCGCACCCTGTTTTGTCCCGCCCGGCTTGGGTTTTGCAGCCCTTTAGTCGGCCTCCCCCTCAAAACCGTCTTATTGTTGAAAGGTGGGGAACACGCTGGGGGGGAAAAAAAAGTTTTCCCCCCCCACATGGGTCCAGCGAAAGTTTTGGGGAAAAATTTCAAAGTGGGCACATGGCCTTTACAAGCAGCGGGGACAGACCTGGGTGTTGAGGCCCCCGGGAGTTTGGGGGCAAAGGGGAAAGAAACTCTGCACCATGCTTGCCGTTTTGGGGAAGGACCCCACAAAATGTTTTCAGTGGGGGGGAAAATGCCCCTCCTTTTCAAACCTGAGGGGGTTTTTTGGTGATCTTAAATTCTGGAACATCGTTGGGGCACCCTTTAAAACAAAAGGTTCACCCCAGCGACGGGGGGAGGAGCGGACCAGAGCGGAAACCCGGGGGTTTTTTCTGTTTAAAACCACCCGGGCCCCACAGTTTCACAATTTTATCGGTCTTCCCTTAGGCAGTGGTTTTGGGGTTCCCGGGCTTGTTTCAAAGGGGGGCGCCGAGCTTAGGGTGCAAACATCTGAGGCAAGTCCGGGCTGTGTTGAAGCTGTGCCCGGGGCAGCGGAGGAAAGGGGGAAGGGGAAAAGGTATTCCTAGGGCACCGAAGTTTAAGACGTCCCTTTCCTTTGGGAAAAAAAGGGTTGGGCCCGCGAATTTGAGGCAAAAGGAGGGGAAAAGGGGGAAAAGGTGAGTTTATAGTGCCCCCCGAACCCAAAGGGCTTGGGAAAAACAAAGGCCCCCCATCTTTCCCCTGGGTGGGTTTGGGTGCTCCTTTTTCCCCCAAAATTTTAAACCTCCATTTTTTGGCCATCCAAAAATTTAACAAACAGTTTTCCGGTGGCCCCCCTTTCCCTTGATCCCGGTACAAAAACTAAAAACCCGCACTTTCCTTCCCCCCCACCCAAATAGAGAGGGAAAAAAGCTGGAAAGGAGACCCCTTTCTTTTATTGGGGTTTAACTGGGGCCATTTTGTTGGGTCTGCTTCCCCGTTCCCCAAAAAGTTTACGGGGGGTACAAAAAATTTAGCGGGCGTTTACAGCGGGGAAAAATGCCAAGTAGCCGTAGCGGGGGAGCCCGCGGCAAGGTGGCGAAGCCTAATGGGTTGGGCCCCCCTGGCCCAAAATTTTTTTTCCCCCTCCCAACGAAAGCTAAAGCAGGGCACAACCCTTCAACACACAAAAGACCAGGGTTAAGATCAAAGGGGAAACCGGGCTATTGCGTTCCCCAACAAAGTTTTTTTTGTATTTTGGGTTCCCGGGGCCCCCAAAAGTTTTGGGTTATACAAAATGGGAAAGAATGGCCCGGCTCGTCGCCAACGCCATTTGAGGTTTTTTTCCCCCCCCAGCAGGCCCCTGCTTTTTTTCTGAAACGGGCCTTCAGCACAGTGGAGGAGTCATTACAGAAAAAATTTCTTTCCCGGGTTTTTTAAACAGATAATGTGGATTTTGACTTTCATCGAATGTAAAATTTGGCCCTGGATCTCTGATGATGTTGTGGGCCCCCCCCTTTCCCAGGGTCACCTTGGAAAATTGGGGCCCCCGGGAAAATTAATTTCCTTTTTCCCAAAAAGGAAAAAGGTTTCCCCTTGAAAAACTTTTTTTTTAAAAATTTATTAATTTTTCCCTTTCGAAATTTTTATTCCTTTTTCCCTAAGGGTTTATTTTGCTAGGGGTTTTTCTGTGGAAAGGAGGCTTTTAAAAGACAGGAAGGTTTCCCGGACAAAAACCGTATTCCTTTACTCACTTTTCTTTAGAAGGGTTTTTGCATTGTCAAAGGTTTTTTTTGGGGCTATTGCTGTGAGATATTTGCTATAATTTTGGTTCCCTTTTGGAAACGAAATTGGCCTTTTTGTGGCTTTTTTCCCCTCAATTTTTTTTAAAAGTGGTTTTGGGAAAACATATTTGTGAAGGTTCAAACCAAAAATAAAGGGAACCCTTTTTGGGAAAGGGTTTTGGGCTTTGTGGCTTTTTTCCCTCACAATTTTTTTTTTTGTGGGGCGGGGAAAAAGTTTAATTTAAAATTTTTTTTGGGTTTATGTTTGCTGTGAGATACAGCAATTAAACTTGGGCCTTTTTGGAAAAAAGAAAAGTGGCTTTTAAATGGCTTTTTTCCCCAAAATTTTTTTTCCCGTGGTGAGGGAAATATTTTTTTTTAAATTTTTTTTTTCCCTGTGGCCCTTTTAAATTCGCAATTTCTAAGGTCCTTTTTTAAAAAAAAAAATTTTGTTTCTTAACAGAAACCCCTTTTTTTTTCTTTCCCCAATTTGTCCCAAAAATGGCCCCCAAGGGTCATGTTTGAATTTTTGGGGGCATTTTTGTGGGCATGCAGCTAATACCGGTCCCCATTATAAAAAAAAAGTTTTTTCTTAAAAGACATTTGTTTTCACAATTGTTTAAAAGTGGCTAAGGGGGATGGTGGGGGGTCAGAAAAAGGAATTGGTAGGGGCCATTGGGCAATGGGAAAAAATTAAATTTTTAAAATTTATTTTTGTTTTTGCCCCAAAATTTTTTTAAAAATGTATCAATCCCCCGTAAAGAGCAACCCCAATTAATCCAAAAAAAAAGGGAAAAAAAGACATGGTGGGATTCCATCCTATTTTTTAAAAAAAGTGTTTTTTTAGAATTTTAAAATACTAAAAAAACTTGCATGTACAAAAAAGCTTTTGGAAAAAAAAAACCCTCTGAATTGTACAAGGGAGTTACAGGAAAACTGAACAGATGTAGGTTATTCAGAGGACATGGAGTATGGAGCACGGACAGAGAACAAAGTACAGAGACAATTTCCTCCAGCACGTTGAGTAAAATGAGAAAAAGAATGCCAAGAAAAAGGGCACCTGGGTGGAACAGGAGCGTTAACCACCAGTATTTCCAAGTGAAGCTCAATTGGTCCGCACTCATACGGAGGGGCAAGCGCTACCCAGGACAGGGACAGTATATGTCCAGTGAAACTAAAATGGTGGTTCAAAGACTCCTTTTTCCGGCACTTTTTAATCTGGGGGTCATGCAGGTTTGGGGCTCATGCTGTGGCCCAGGACAGGTATAGTCAATGTCCAGTGAAACTAAAATGGTGGTTGAAAGACTCCTTTTTCCGGCACTTTTTAATCTGGGGTCATGCAGGTTTGGGGTTCATGCTGTGGCCCAGGACAGGTATAGTCAATGTCCAGTAAACTAAAATGGTGGTTCAAAGACTCTTTTTTCCAGCACTTTTTAAATCTGGGGTCATGCAGGTTTGGGGCTCATGCTGTGGCCCAGGACAGGTTTAGTCAATGTCCAGTGAAACTAAAATGGTGGTTGAAAGACTCCTTTTTCCGGCACTTTTTAATCTGGGGTCATGCAGGTTTGGGGCTCATGCTGTGGCCCAGGACAGGGATAGTCTATGTCCAGTGAAACTAAAATGGTGGTTGAAAGACTCCTTTTTCCGGCACTTTTTAATCTGGGGGTCATGCAGGTTTGGGGCTCATGCTGTGGCCCAGGACAGGTATAGTCAATGTCCAGTGAAACTAAAATGGTGGTTGAAAGACTCCTTTTTCCGGCACTTTTTAATCTGGGGTCATGCAGGTTTGGGACTCATGCTGTGGCCCAGGACAGGGATAGTCTATGTCCAGTGAAACTAAAATGGTGGTTGAAAGACTCCTTTTTCCGGCACTTTTTATATCTGGGGGTCATGCAGGTTTGGGGCTCATGCTGCGTTCCAGGACAGGGATATTCAATGTCCAGTTCAAGTAAAATGATGGTTCAAATCATACTGCCTTCTGGCATTTTTTAATTTGTGGGTCATGCAGGTTTAAGGGTCATGCTGTGGTGCCAGACAGGGATAGTGAATGGTCTGTGATTTTTTTTTCTGTGGCTTTTATAACCTAAGTGTGTTGCCTAAGATGTAGCACGTATCCGTTTGACTGTTGTGGATATTAATTCCAGCTTCTCCAGCCCTGTTTGGGTGTAAGACTGAAGGTGTTGTTGCTCTCCCATAGACTTTAATGGTCATCGATCATAATCTACCATCGACCATCGAATATCTTGTCGATGATGGTCGGCTATCGATGTCCAACGTAATCGCTCAACACTACTCAGGACTTAAAGAGCCCATTTGATGGCCAAACACTCCCGCTCAACTATACTGTAATTTTTATCCGTTGGTGTGAGCTTCCTGCTCAGATATACAGTATGACAGGATACTCCTCTCCCTCTACTTCTTATGAAAGAGCTGCCCCCAGTCCCACATCAGACACATCTGTCTGAACAATGAAATCCCTCTTAAAATTAGATACGATCAAAACGGACACCTGCAGAAGGCCTATTTTAATTCTTGGAACGTCTTTTCCACCTCTGGGTTCCACTTGACCATTATCAACTTGTTGTGCCTAGTCAGCTCTGTTAGGGGTGCTGCTATATTGGCAAAGTTTGGAATGAACCTCCGATAATAACTCACAATGCCTAAAAAAGCTCTCACCTGCCTTTTAATTGTGGGTTGCGTCCTGTATAGCTTCAATCTTAAAGGAGTTGTCTCCCCACAGGGTTTCAAAGAATGCATGAAAGAAATTCTCTGTCACTTCCTGGTTCATACTAATTTGCATAAGCTCCATGCTTGTACAGGTCTGTTGTGCTTTCAGATGCTAATTAGATTAGATTAGCTTCTCAAACTACTCGAAGGACTTCTTATCTGATCCCAAAACAAAAGCCCTAATTACAGAGCTGTTTAAACTTGAGATAAATCAAGCTTTTTACTGTCTGGCAGCACAGGACACTTGACTGACACTGCAGACCTGTGTGATGACTCACTCTCTGTTATCTCATTGAACAAACAGCCCCAGGAGATTTGTTTACAGGTCAGTTACTGAGGGAACTGAAATAGCCATGGCAGTAATAAATTCACTTGTATCTCTTTAGGGAAAACAGAGGAACAATGCAATATATTTGGAAAATGTCTTTATTTTGTGTTCCCTACAATTTGAAAGCTATTCTTTGTAGCGAGACAACCCCTTTAAGCTGAGGTTTTATAACACTCCTACTTATTATGTACCCCAGGTACAGGGCTTCTTCAAGCATTTTTTGGGGTTTGCCGTAAGCCCTCTAAGCGAACTATGCACTGCCTGTACCTTAGGTAAGTTGCTGTCCCAGTCTCCACTAAAGATAATGATATCATCCAAATATGCAGAAGCATACTGACAATGGGGTTCTTGGATGACATCCATCTTTGAAAGGTTGCTGGAGCCATATGCAACCCAAAAGGTAAACAAAAGCCATCTTTTCTATGGACCTTTCTGTGAGGGGAACCTGCCAGTAACCTTTAGTTAGAGCCAGGGTAGAGAGGTATCTGGCATGGTCAAGTCACTCAATTAATTCATCCACTCTAGGCAGGGGGTAAGCATCAAATTTTGACACTTTACTTAGTTTCCGGTAGTCATTACAGAAGCATAATGAGCCATCTGGTTTTGGAATCAGGATGATAGGGCTTGACCATTCGGTTTTGGACTCCCCAATTACCCCAAGGTCTAACATTTTCTTTATCTCCTCAGATATGGCTCGTCTACGAGCTTCTGTGACCTGGCTTTAAATGGACCTTTACCGCTGGTTCTGTCACAATATCATGTCTTATGACATCAGTACTCCCTGGTAATTCCGAATATACATCTGTATTTCTTTGTATGAATTCCCTGGTCTCTTGTTTCTGGGATTTTGACAGGGAATCTGAAACATACACCTCTAGAGAGGCACTAAAGGGGGTGCTTACAGCAGTTAGGGTCTCTTTCTTTCCATGGTTTAATTTCATTTACCGGGCTGGTGGCTTTGTACCTCTCGATGAGGTTAATGAGGTGCTCAGCATCTTTGGGTTCACCTTGTCCAACCCTGCACTGGATCTCCAGGGGCATAGAGTGGATAGAATTTTCCAGGACTATCTTTTCCACCATCTGCGCAGGCATAGACTCATCCGGCTGTTGCGGCAGCTTTTGCCTATCAAGATCAACCTTTCTTCCACGATCGAAAATAAAGAAACATTGTACACTGGATTCTTAGATCAAATCAGTTTAAAAAACAATTTATTAATCCTCCATATTCTTTTATATGGTTAGGTGAGGGAGATGATTTCACTTCTAACCAATCACAGATAAGCCAAAATCTTATAGGATTTTACTTTTTTAAGACCAATCAGAACAGATAACGTTATTACTCATTAGAAATTGCTGACCCACCTCATAATTTCAATTATTAATCCCTAATGACGTTAGACACAGATCAGATTTTTGTACAACTGGAGCACAACGGTGACCCAGTATCTCTCATTTTTTTGGGGTTATGTACATCTTATGATTTAAAAGTCAAAAATTTTACTTTTAAATTCAGAAAAAAAAAGCATATGATTCCCTACATGTGGGTTTTTAATTTGTATGTGTGTAAAAGTCACGATGACCTTTTTATCTAGTGTAAGTGTACTTTGAACTGAGCAGAACAAACTTGGTATGTGTGTTTTATCAAGGTTCAGACCCATCTGTTTTGCAAACCTGAATGTTAGCAAAAAGCAAATGTCAGGAACAGATTCATTAAAAATGGCGGGAACAGTAATTATCAATTCAGATGGACAGTTTATCACTATTCCTCTTCATTCCTCCCTCTTGATAATTACAAACCCACCATTTTTAATTTCATATTTTAGTACCCCTGAGATTCATTAAAAGGGGTATCTCTTTTTTGCTCACTGCAGCAGTATGGATGTTTACATTAATGAATGTCAGTTTGACCATCAGACCCTTTTGGTCTTATAGCAACTCTCCTTGTTCCCAATACATTTGATCAAGATCCAGACTAAAAGACAGAAAAATGTAATGAGTGAAGATGTGGGCTAATCCACCCATCCTCTTGGCCACTGAATCAATTGGCTGGGCTGAGCTAGGAAAAAACCCTTTACCTGCTGGGCCTCCATTATGCTTACCCTGAAACTGTAAAAAACTATTCTATATCGTAAGACCCTTAAATCTTAATGGCATCAAAAATCTCATCTTTAATGTTTCAATGATCCTTCACTTAAAATGTATGTTGTGTATTCCTATGATGAGTGTATGCATGAGTAACTGATTAAACTTGTCAAAAGGTTTGGGGATCCCGTCTTCTTATTATTGCATGTCTTGGCAAGAAAACCTAATGTGCCTAAGGAAAAACCTATTGCCCTGAAAAACAATGTGGTCACCTCCTAAATTAGTGAATGCATTGAAAAAATAAAAAGTTTATTGTCTAGGGGAAAAACATTTAATGTAAGAAGAAAAGTCCTTTTTGTGCAAAATGCTATTTCTAAAATGTCCAAATCTATGGGAATGTACTCTAACTCTGCGTTTGTAGTGTGCTCTATTGCATCTGAGAAGTGTTGAACCTGAACTTTATTGAATGAGAAACTGGGGTTTGTCATTAAAACTAAATTTTTATGGAACGTAAGTAGTCAGGAACTGGTGTAGGTGAATGTGTGCACTCCAGTGGTCTTGAAGAACTATGGTTTAGCTATTTTGGTGTTCATGTTAACTAACTTATTGTATATTCCTCTAAAAAGTGTTTATGTAGCTTATGTGTAGACTCTATGTTTTCATAACACCATATTATGCATTTTATACTTGTACCCATTATTTTTGCAATAACCTAAAATGTAATAACAGCTGTACGTCTTCAGATCCTTGAGTAGTCGTAGTATCTCACTTTCACACCTGTCGGCGTCCTTGATATAATCTTCAGCTCATGCAGAGCCAATACAGTCCTGTGGAAACGTAGCAATAAGAGCAGCAACAAACAATATTTTGTAGTTTATTAAGCAGAGATACATCTTGTCTTCTTTTCTTCACGCGATGGAAGGGTATCGTATCGTATGACCCAGCTGCGGCTTAGGTGGTGGTTTTATGGCAGAGCCACGTAAGGAGCAGTAGAACTCAGGATATCTTCTGGTTCACTTTTCGGCTTGGCAACCGGAACCTCTGCTTCCTTGTCTTTCTAATGGAGTGACACGTGCGATGCATGGATCCAAGTCCCTGTTCCTCCGGTTTTTCACACTTGAGGGGTTGTCATCAGACTTGTTCACTTGTGGCCTGGCAGGGGACCTTTCCCATCTTTCTGTTAAAAAACAGAACTTAAGAACTTACGGATCAAAACACCAGTCTCTTTGCTTTGTGAGAAGCGAGAGTAGGAAAGATTGCATGTCCCCCACTTGGCGATGTAAGTCTCCCCATAGTCCTTAGAGTTGCTGCACATAATCCACAGAGGGGAGTTAATGCTGAATGTTTGAATCTCTGGAGGTGAGAGTGGAGTGATTAGGCAATTTTCCAAACGAATTTCATAAGGTGAAAGTTGAAGTACCCCTCTGGGGGTGGTATGTATTTCCATAAAAACTAGAGGTAAAAAAAATCTGGCGACCTCATATCAGTCTCTTTGCAACATTTGGCATAAATATCTTTTGGTCACAAAATATAACTACTGTTTCATTATCTTAGCATAAATGGTTGTAATAAAATTACCAGTGAGTGCAAGTAAGTCCCTGATTACTTGAAGCAACCTGGAGTACAGAATAAAAATTTAACAAAAACCCCAAGACATACAAAATTCTTCAACCTTTGGTAGCTTTTCAAACCTGTGGGACTGGAAAGGGCCCTTGGTTGATGGGAGGTGTGAAGGTAAAGCTCTCACTGCTCCACACAGCACTTTTGCTGGAGGTACATCTGGAGGGCAGCACATCCGCTTCTGCAGTGAACCCTTGTGCGCCCCAGTGTGTGGAGACCAAATTTCGCTTCGCTGTTTCCCACAATGGGTAGCTTCAGCTAGCGCTTGTCAGGGAAATTTTGGGTTCTGGCTTTTCCTTCACTGTCCAAAAGACTATCTGAAATCTGGGCGCACCCCATAACCTTCCATCGGGCCTTTTCCTAAGGAGAGACAAATTTGGAAAACAAAGTTTACAAAGTTTCAAGTAAGACACAGTTTTTACAGACATTTAAGTTAAAGCAAGGCAATTAAGGCATTTGGCTTGCTATATTTTTGAAGTATGTGCTTAACATTTAACAACAATTGTTACTTTCAGAATAGGATTCTCCAAAAACACAATAATCTCTTTTGCATAGCTTGTAGCTCAAAAGTTTCTTAACAACAAAAAATCTTTTACAAAAAATAAATCTGGGCAAATGTGTACTGTCTTTCCTTCAGACAACTCACATGCTTGCAAGTAACGCTCACTGGGCAAAATGAGAGCATACCTGCATTTCCATCTACTAAGTCTGATTCTCAAATTTTCTAATTTGTTTCCTCAAATCTGGGCGTGGCAGTGTTATGGTCTCCGACCTCTCAAGTCTGCCAAAAGGCCTCTCTCTGACTCACTACCTCCTCTCTCTGAACCTCATGTGGCAACAAAATAACAAGGTTCACTTTAAAGCACCTGGCAGGTGGTGGGGTGTTGGATGTGACTAGGGTGGAGGAGAACAGGTTCCCACCTAGGAATTTGGGCCTGTTGACAATTCAGGAGTATATACACGAATGAGAAACCCAGACATTCAAAAATGTGAAAAAAAAACTCGGCAGGTTTTTCTCTAAAAAAAAAATTCATCAGCCGCTATAAGGCTTAAGGCATGCATGCATTTTTTCTCTTAAATGCTTCATAACTGGGCCTAACTGACCACTGCAGCTAGCTATCTATTGGGGACTTGAGTTAGCACAGCTTGTGCATGTCCTTTGACTTTAAGGCAAAACAAGTGGAAGGGCTTTGTGTAATCTAGTAGGCCTAGAGCAGGAGCTGAGAGGAGAGCATTTTTGAACTTCTCAACAGCCTTTCTGGTCTTGTCAATGTATGTAAATGGTTCAGCCACAGAATCTTTGGTTAAGTCCTATAATTGTGCAGCATATAAACACTAATATGCAGTAACCTACCATTCCCAATGCTATCTCAGTCGCTGTTCATTCATGGGAATTTGGGCAAATTTTTTACAGTCCTACTATGTCGGTAGTAGGTATCTGTGGCTGGTGTAAGGCAGTGTCCAATGTAAGTCATGTAAGTCACCCTGTCTTTACATCTCTGTAATTTGTATCAGGAAAATTTTTGTCCGTAGTCTGCAAGAAATTCAAGCAGAGCTTGTGTATCTGTAAGGCTATTCAATGTCAGCCTTTCATGGGTACTCAGGTTTTGTGTATTTTGTGCAATTTTATTTCAAAGCAGTGTGTATTTGTGGGTGTTTGTATCTTCCCCATCTCTGTTAGAATTCATATTCCACAGGTTTTCATGGATACTTTTGCAGTATTGAACAATACTTCAGGTCTCTTATGGCCTCTTCCTTTGGGTGGCTGATCATTAACCAATCCAGCATACAGCAAAGGGACCAGCGTCCTCTGTATTCTCAAGTGTAGCCTATATGTAAATGTCATCTAAGGGGCAAAGATGGTGCACCCCAAACTGAATTGGCAAAAAAATCATTTTCCCAATAAGCTCAGTGGCATCTACTGAAATGATTGAATGAATGACTGAATGAATGAATAGTTTGTAATGGGCTTAGTGTGAACTAATGTGTACTATAAAAGGGTTTGCCCTTTTTTTACTTACATCTATGGCGATATGGTCCTTTTTGTAGCTGGAAGAAAGTCAGTGTTAATGAGAGACAATTTAACTTTATATTTCTGTATCTACAAGGAAAGAGCTTATTATTGCCTCTTAGTTCCCGAGAGAAAAAAATCCATAATATTAGTGTGAAAGAAAAATAAAAAACAATTCCAGTGAAATAGGATTAGTCCATTAGTCAGAGTTCTTCTCTAGACCCTTTTCATCCCGATTGTCCTCTGTTGATGTGAAACAAGTGTAATAATTTTACAATATCCTGGGCCTGACATGTTATTAATAACTGATAACATTACTGTTTGTATCCTGGTCCCATTAGAGGACTAGGTAATTGTGTATTATATGCAGGTGGATAGAATAGATTGTGATGTGGGTGTGTTTGAGGGAGAGGATAACTTGTGTCACTCCAAAGAAGTGCACTCCTCCTTTTTGGGATACACTGAGACTTCTTCATGGGACTTTACTGGGGGCAGTATATTTTTAAAGGTAAGGATGATACTGGAAAGATAATCCACTGGTTCTGTGGAATGCTGGGGTACTGTTGTGAGTGTACACTCACCGGCCACTTTATTAGGTACACCTGTCCAACTGCTCGTTAACACTTAATTTCTAACGCCAATCACATGGCGGGAACTCAGTGCATTTAGGGATGTAGACATGGCAAGACAATCTCTGCAGTTCAATACCGAGCATCAGTATGGGAAGAAAGGTGATTTGAGTGCCTTTGAACGTGGCATGGTTGTTGGTGCCAGTAAGGGCTGGGCTGAGTATTTTAGAAAACTGCTAACTCCTGGATTTTCACGCACAACCATCTCAGGGTTTACAGAGAATGGTCCGAAAAAAGAAAAACATCCATGAGCGGCAGTCCTGTGGGCGGAAATGCCTTGTTGAATGCCAGAGTCAAAGGAGAATGGGGAGAATGGTTCGAGCTGATAGAAAGGCAACAGTGACTCAAATTGCCACCCGTTGCAACCAAGGTAGGGGAAGAGCACTCTGAACGACCAGTACGGCGAACTTTGAGGCTGATGGGCTACAGCAGCAGAAGACCACACCAGGTGCCACTCCTTTCAGCTAAGAACGGAAACTGAGGCTCCAATTTGCCCAACTCATCGAAATTGGAGAGTAGAAGATTGGAAAACGTTGCCTGGTCTGATGAGTCCCCGATTTCTGCTGCGACATTCGGATGGTAGGGTCAGAAATTTTCCCTCAACAACATGAAAGCCCTGGATCCTCCTGCCTTGTTATCAACGGGTCAGGCTGGTTTGGGGGTGGTTGTCATGGTGGGGGGGAATATTTTCTTGGCACTCTTTGGGCCCCTTGGTACCAATTGAGCATCGTTGCAACGCCACAGCCTACCTGAGTATTTTTGCTGACCATGTCCTTCCCTTTATGACCACAATGTACCCAACATCTGATGGCTACTTTCAGCAGGATAATGCGCCATGTCATAAAGCTGGAATCATCTCAGACTGGTTTCTTGAACATGATAATGAGTTCACTGTACTCAAATGGCCTCCACAGTCACCAGATCTCAATCCAATAGAGCATCTTTGGGATGTGGTGGAATGGGAGATTCGCATCATGGATGTGCAGCCGACAAATCTGCGGCAACTGTGTGATGCCACCATGTCAATATGGACCAAAATCTCTGAGGAATGCTTCCAGCACCTTGTTGAATCTATGCCACGAAGAATTGAGGCAGTTATGAAGGCAAAAGGGGGTCCAACCCGTTACTAGCATGGTGTACCTAATAAAGTGGCCGGTGAGTGTATATTGTAACTGAGAAATGTGTGGGCCTTCCTGAGTGTCATTCTGTCCTATGGCTACAGAAATGTTCCTGTATAACTGGGGAAGTAATTTATGCCATAGACATGTAAACTAATCATCATCCTCACAATCTGTATCGCTAATTAACCTTTGTCTTTCAGTGTTTACCATAGCTACAGGTGTTGTAAAGGTTTGGTGATTGTGTGATTGAGATCTGACTTCATTTAACCATCTTAACAACATTTCCCTATTGTCAGGATTTTCACAGCATAAAATTATTTGATATAACCATTCCCATTCTAGACCATCTCTCCATGCCTCCCATATAGTGTTTGTATCTATACCATATGCTCCTAGCATCTGCTTCACAGGACTTCTTATCACTTTCATCAGTATATAGAACATACTTGTTCTCTATCTGGGGTTTTCTGGGTTTCAAAACTTCTCTTAAAGATACCACATCCCCTATTATTCCCTTGAAGTCCTTTTTTCACTAGAGAAAAGTATGGGCCTCGTCAGACCAACAAAGAGTTATCTATATACTCGTCACTGAGCACCCCGTACTTCAGCGGAACACTTATTTACTCTCTATACACTATATAACCTTCAGGGATTTATGGAGAGGCAAGTTTATCTTAATAGTTAAAACACAACAACTTCAAGATTGTCTATATGCAACTTATACTTCTATGCAAGCCTTAAGGTAAAAACATTATACTTAACAGTGAGGTAATATTCATAAATCAGGAATAATATATATATAACTTACTTAAACAATACTTATATACCAAAACAATCTGTATAAAATTTACTTAATATGACATTAAATTATCTCACCACACGATGGCAGGCGCCTATTACCTATAAAAAATCACAAAAACAAACATACACAAAGATAACAAACAGACCTAATCAATAATTCAGTTTACTTAAGCAAATATGACAATATCAACTTAACTTATTAACTTATCACTCTCTAAACTCCACACAGTATTCTTAAAATTACTTTAAAAGTAAAACAATACTATAATACTAACGTGATACGTGGAAGAATGGAGATAAGATATCTGCTACAAGACAGTGACAGGTCTTTTAGATAACACTGGAAAGGAGAAAATGGATTTCTCTGGGGAAGAAGCCTCACCCTGGTGCGCTCTGTCCAATTCTCCCGTCCAGATGCATCTAGACACGTGACCCGTCTCCTCCTCTTGCGTGAGATATCCCGGACGAGCCCCCAAATGTTGCGGCAGCTTTTGCCTATCAAGATCAACCTTTCTTCCACGATCGAAAATAAAGAAACAGTGTACACTGGATTCTTAGATCAAATCAGATAAGAACAATTTATTAATCCTCCATAGCTCTTTTTATATGGTTAGGTGATGAGATGATTTCACTTCTAACCAATCACAGATAAGCCAAAATCTTATAGGATGTACATTTTAGACCAATCAGAACAGATAACGTTATTACTCATTAGAATATGCTGACCAGCTCATCATAATTTCAATTATTAATCCCTAATGACGTTAGACACAGATCAGATGTTGTACAACTGGAGCACACGGTGACCCAGTATCTCTCATTCTTTTGGGGTTATGTACATCTTATGATTTAAAAGTCAACATATTACATTTATTCAGAATAAAAAGCATATGATTCCCTACATGTGGGTCTTAATTTGTATGTGTGTAAAAGTCACGATGACCTTTTTATCTAGTGCAAGTGTACTTTGAACTGAGCAGAACAAACTTGGTATGTGTGTTTTATCAAGGTTCAGATCATCTGCTTTGCAAACCTGAATGATTAGCAAAAAGCAAATGTCAGGAACAGATTCATTAAAAATGGCTGACAGTAATTATCAATTCAGATGACAGTTATCACTATTCCACTTCACCGGCAATAGCCCGTTTTTCACCAGGTAGACCAAGCCGTACATCTGGGAGCGTGCTGGCAGGTGGTCAGAAAAAGTTCAATAATGCACCGAGGGGCTTGCACATTGATTTTAACCCCTAAATGACCAGGCTCTCACCCTCTTATATGGCATAGTCCTTGGCATCCTGCTCACTGAGGTCAAAATACACATTTTATGGTTCACCAGTCAGGAAAGGCGGCACTACATCAGCCCAGTAAGTCATAGTTAGTTTCTCTTGCTCTGCCAACCTTTGTAAGAGAGCGAGATAGGCCTCGATGTCGTCCATGAGCTGCATCTTCTGCAGGGATGTCTGTACGGTAGCACTTGTGGTGGAAAGTGAGCCTGGCAACCTCTGCATATTTCTTGCCACAGCTAGTACTTGCTCTTACAGCTGCAGGTTAATGTGCTGTGGCTCCTGTAAAGCAAGATGGTTGGCTTCTATCAGCTGTGTGTTGGTTTCTGCCTGGGCATGCATGGCCTCCTCATGCAACTTCTGCTGGTTTGCTTTCATCAGCTGGAGACTGTTGTTAGCTTGGATGAGCTGTTTTAAAAGTTTGTCCGTCTTGGCTACTGTTACCCAGGACATAGTTTTACAGCCTTATTCAGACACTTTTCACGGGCAGTTGCCCCTAGCAAATGTCCATTAAACACATGTATGTCTCTTTAAAGTCTGTCTGCCCGCATCCAAAGCAACATATGTGGTTTAGCATCAGGTAGGCAAGCAGGGCTTCCACAGACAGATACAGTTATACTGGTAACAGTCCAGGTTCTAGGCGCTGCCTCGGTTTATTGCGTAAAGAAAGCAAAGAAAACAAATCCTTGACTTAATGCTAAACAAAGCCAAACAACTGCTTGGCTGAGCACTGGCTGAACACAGGAAAAGCCATCACTATATTTCATATAGACTGCGTCTGTTACTTACAGTAGACTTCTTTTATGCATCAGAGTGACACCATCACCAAACACAGGCCTGCAGGCCCAGGCTTTATAGATCTGATACCAGCCTCATCTGGTATGCTGGAGTGGCCTCCCGCCCAACACTTAGACCACTCTAGGAAAAGCTGACCCAGACTTAGTGGATTAGAGCCACTATACTAAAGAATCTGTCAGTAACTTAGTGCTACTGACACCTAAACTGCCAGTTTCCTTCACCGAGCCCAGGCCTCTTGGTTACACGCATCTGCCCATATATGCCCTAAAGACACATAAGAAAGTACTCTAGGGGAAATATACCTTCCCTCAACCATTCATCTAGTCACTGTCTCATAGAATATGAGATACTGGAGTGATGAAAACCCTTACTGGATGGCAGACACCAAAGTTGTAGGCGATGTGAAGATCATGGTGTGGTATATTGGGCATCCATGAATTCAAACCCATTTTCATCGACCAGACGGTTAATGCTCAGCACAGCTTGACAATGCTACAGGAAACATTGTTTTCATTCATTCTGACCAAGATGCCAGTTTCCTCTATTTTTAACAGAATAGGGCTTCACCAAACTACAGAAGCAGATGTTTAACAGTGGCTGAATATTTAGTTCCCTGGTCATTGAATTGGCCACTGAGGTAACGTGGAATGACCACCCAGATCACTAACCTCACACCACTCATTTTTTTTATCTCTGACTTAATAAAGCACCTTCAGCTCTCATTTTAAATAACATAGTTGTGATAGGTACCTAATATTTTACTGCTTACGCCATGTTCCTTTTGTAAAATAGTTTGAAATAAAATATTGACTTTTATCGTTTAGGTGCTGACCACGACTATGTTTTTTGGAAATATGCCCCCTCGCTCTGATGGTTCCTGCGAGCTGACTGAACACAACTTTCTTTTAAATAGCTGTGCATCACAGGGAATGTTCACTGCTGTTGTTGCAACTTTCTGCGTTAATAACTTTTGAACCACAAGAGATATTGCAAATATTAATGTAGCAATCAATTTCTGAGTGAATTCTGGTCTTCTTTTTTATGCTACATGATCACCTTCCTATTGGAAAACTTGTCCTTGATTCAGTATGGTGGTTTTCAAGATGGCTGCCATGTTCCGGACTTAGCCTAAAAGATAGGCCTGCTCACCCATTACTTGCCAGGGTATTCAGATATGCCATTTTCTCTTTCATTTTTTAAATAAAAGGGTCTCCTGGGACTTCTGACTCTGTATATTTGCTTAAAATTTGACAAATAGTTGCCTTTTCCTGATCCAAGCAAGGTGTATAATTGTTTCCTTTTGAAATGAGATTTTGGAAAAAAAAAAACAATGGGAAGGTTTCAGCTACTACACAGCCAAAAAAAAATGACTTAAAAAGCTCTCACTGCTATTGGCAGGTAGAATTTCCAAAATGACACCATACTACTAAGCCCCAACTTTGGAAAGTTGCTATGAAAAGAATGGCTCCAGAGGGGAAACTGCATTTCAGTATGGCAGAAACAATAAGAAAACATCTTTCAATCTGTTATTAGAGAATTGTCAGATAGTAAACATGTTGTTCTGTACCTCACAACTTGTGTAGAGTAATTACAAGATATTAAAGGCTTTTCAATTGTATTTTGTGTAAGCAGTATATTGTGTTTATATATACACACACTTTGAAGATACATACTATTTGAGCACTTACTCAATTTGGGGGTCACTTCAGGTCATGGATATCACCATCTTTGGTATACAGTATTAGCACCCAGGTCACTCCAACATGGTATCGTTCAAAACATGTAGATTCCATTTCTACCATTGTCTGGAACGATTGCCCAGCCCCACAAACCCTATACAGTCACTATACACCTTTTCCAGGCTTCCCTCGAAGCTTGTGGGGTAAGAGTCCCCTCCTCAGCTCAGCATTGCTCCTTACTACAGGCAGCCAACCACAACCCCCTGGTATCTGAAGGAAGAGGCTTTTAAGGTCTCTAGAGACCTGCCAAGAGCTGTCCTGAGATGTGTGAACAGCCTCCCACCTGACACTACAGCTGTTTCAGAAAAGCCATCCCATACTTAGCCACATAGCAGCTATTATATCAGCTAATGCAACTGTCAGTAACATAGAGTTACTGATATTGTTGAGCAAGCAGTAAAAAGTTCTAGTTTGATTAGAACCTCAAACTTTTGTGAGTTTGGTTTGAAGTTCTATTCGAACTAGAGCTCAAACTCAAACCCCAATAAAGTCTATGGGGTGTTCTGGTTAATTTTTATACCTATACAAGTGAGGAGAATCGGGAATTACCATCCATAACAGTAAACTGTATATGTGGAACAACTTAGTGAAGAAAAGTGGCTCTAAGAGTGACAGAAAGAAACTGAGAGGCTAAAATTCCTTCTACGCCATCTCCAAATATCCTATGTGTCAAAGGGGTTTTTGGGCCCCCTAAAGTTCTGTTATTGCAGTTTCGGGGGTTAAGTATTTGCATAACACACCATCTCCAAATATCCTATGTGTCAAAGGGGCTTTTGGGCCCCCTAAGGATGCAGGGCCCCGTATCAACTGCTACCACAGCACCTCCTATAGCTGCGCCCCTAGCTATAGGAGGTGTAGCGGTAGCAGTTGCTACAGGGCCCTGCATCCTTAAGGGGCCCAAAAGTGCCTTTGACACATAGGATATTTGGAGATGGTGTGTTATGCAAATACTTAACCCCCAAAACTGCAATAACAGAACTTTTGGGCATTGAGTATGATTTAGCAAATCCAAGCACTCTGTATAATAGAAATCCATATATGTGAGAGTTAGGCGTTATGTGAGCCTTCAAATGTCGCCAAATAACAGCTTCTGGGTGTGGGAATGATGCAGCTAGCAATACCAAACTCCCTAACTATTGATGTCTATGGAGAGGAAAATACTATCTAACTAAGAGCAGTCTGTACAGTACAGAGAGTGAGCTGAAAATAGTGTTCACAAGGCAATACAGTGAAATATATATAACATGGTCATGTAATTTTAGCAGCCAATGAGAGGCCTCAACCTCAGCGATGACGTTTTTACACCTCTATGTGCTCTGCACGGATTGGATGGCCACCAAAGGTACAGAAAGCTGCTGAAAACGAAAACTGAACTAGAATTGTCGAACTAGAACTATAACTTTACTCAAATGAACACTAAAATGTTTGGTTCGGTTTGAGTTCTAAAAATTCGAGAAGTTCTACTTGAATTTAACTTTTGTAGAACAGTTTGATCAACACTAGTCACTGACCCAATCTATTGGTTTTTCCCCATCGAGGCCCTGCACCATGGTGGCACATCTCTTGCAGGTCTCCTGCTGAAAGCTACCTGGTGGCGTAAACACATGACCACCTGAGGTTGCTCTGCCACAAATTCCCCCTCCCCCTCTTATAGAGGTTGTAGGTCTTTTTATCCTGCAAAAACTTCCTACTTTTGGGTACCGCTTCATACAAGTTGCAGTGCCCTTGGCTTTTCTGGGGAGACGCAACACTTTTCCCAGGGAGTTTATTGTCAACCAATGACTTCCACCAGACAGGGCAACTACCATATGATGCTGAGCAGGTGCACACAACTTCTTTGGTTGAACGTGGCAAGGCCTGTTCTAGGTGGAATCTGTCTTGTTAAACCGCTGTATGGTCTTGACCACTAAGCTGCAGCTCAGTTTCGGGGTATTGGCAGTCTTCTTATAATCTTGGCCAAATTTATGTAGAGCAACAATTCTTTTTTTTCAGGGTCTGATAGTTTTGCCCCTTGACTTGGTGTTTAAAAAAAGAACCAAATATCATCTGTCTTTTCCTTAATGGGAGTCTGTTAATGATGGCATATATCCCGCGTTATGTTCGGTGGCATATTCATCATTGACTCAGCGGTCACATGGATATGGCGTTTTAGAAAGGGAGCTTTATTGGCGTAGAGGTAGCCTTTCGTTTGCTGCCGGTTTATCCAGAGAGTTTTCTGTTGGAGTTTTTTTTAGAGGGATGTTTTGATGTAAATTGTTGTTTGCCTATGGGGTGTTCCATTTCCTATGCATACTTTGAAACCTTTAGTACATTTTTTAAATGGGTGGTTAAGCAGGAAACAGATTGGGCATTGGTTTTGCATTTATAGATTATTTTTTATTTGTTGGGCTGGTTGGTACTTGGATTTGTTTGGTGCTGCTGCACACCATGGAGCAGGTGGTGGTGAATTTGGGTGTTATGTTGGCCATAGATAAGACTGAGATTCCACGCACGGAGGTAAAACTTTTGGGGATCATGATTGATTCAGTGGCAATGGAGTGCAGGTTGCCTTCGGAGAAGGTCAAGGATTTGAAATGGACGGTTCAGGAATTGCGGTGGGCAAAGAAAGTAAAATTGTGGCAGGTACAGTCACTTTTGGGGAAGCTTAACTTTGCGTGTGGGATTTTATCTATTTGTCAAATTTTTTGCAGGCAGTTGGAATTGGTGAAAATCGGGGTCTCGGTTATTCATCATTTTGAGTGATTGTTGGTGGATATGCGGGAGGATTTAAGTATTTAGGAGTCATCTTTAGCCCAGTATAATGGATGTGGACCTGGAGCTGTACACTGATGCTTTGGGCTATTATGGTTTTGTCAAATATTTTTCAGAGTCAGTGGTGCACGGAGAAGTGGCCGATCTTGTGGAAGGAGGCTGTCTTGAGGTCTCACTTGTCACTGTTAGAGCTGTTCCCAATTGTGTTGCCTACAAAATTCCGGGGGGAGCACTTACAGAATAAGAAGGTGCGCTTCTGTGACAACATTGGGATTGTTCAAGCAATCAATCATCAGATAGCATATTCCACCCCAGAGGTGCGTTTGTTGCAAAGATTGGTGCTTATTGCTTAATGTTTATTTTGTAGCTGTTCATGTCCCTGTGGTTACTAATTTTCTTGCTAATACTCTCTCATTTTTATTGGAACAGTTCTGCAACAGAGCTACAGGCCGAGCAGAGCAACACAGGTGAACCTTCCAGGAGAGTCTCTGGAGTGTGGCCTGGGAACAATGGTTTTGTTGGTTGTTTGGTTGGTAAGTGAGTATGGGAACGTGGCAGATGTACACAAGAGTATGGGTGTGCTGGGAGGAATTGGTAGAGTAATTTGGGGATGTCAGTCTGATCAAGAATTTTTGGTCCTTATTTTAAAGGCTTGTGTTTTGGGGTTGGGATTTTTTTTGCCAGTATCATGGGTCGGGTGTCAGCGATTGTTTTTGGGTTTAAGGTTTAGGGTAGGGTTAATGTTTCCAAGAACTTTTGGGTGAGGCAAGCATTGAAGGGGAATAAGTAGAATTGTCGATAATAAGAGGCACCAAATGTTTTCTGATTTGTTGCAATCCTTGTTGTAGTTGTTGGAGATGGAGTGTTTGTCACCTTATGATGAAGTTTTGTTTAGGGCTGCTTTTGCGTTGGCTTTCTTTGGGGCTTTCCCCATAGCCGAATTGGTGGCTGGTAGTTATCAATCATTTGGAGGATTGTTGCTGAACGATGTCATGGTTGTTGTTGAAGGGTTGTCATGTTGGTTGCAGATCAGGAGGGGCGAGGCCATCATATTTTTTTTCATGGGCTGGCAGGTAAGGATCTTTGTCCAGTTAGTTGTTTGGAAAATTATCTCGGTATCCAGCCGCTGGGTGGTATGGTGTTGTCTGTTGACAGGCATGGTAATTCTTTGCCGTGTTAACAATTCTTGGCGGTTTTTTAGCGGTGTCTGAAGGTTGGTGGGTTTAACCCCTTAAGGACCCAGCCAGTTTTGGCCTTCCTGACACAGTCCTATTTTTGAAATCTGACATGTGAGAATAACTTTTTGACATTTTTACCTATCCATGTGATTCAGAGATTGTTTTCTCGTGACACAATGTGCTTTAAGTCAGTAAGAAATTTTTATCCATATAATCCTTGTTTGTTTGTGAAAAATATGAAAATTTTGAAAAATTTGTGATTTTGAAAGTTCCAAAATTTCTGCGTGCAAGACAGATAATTATTCACCACAAAATAGTTTATAACTAGCATTTACCATATGTCCACTATAGCTTGGCATAATTTTTTTAATGTATTTATTTTTTACGACATTAGAGGGCTTAGAAACTTAGTAGTAATTTCTCACATTTTCAAGAAAATTTGCAATATACATGTTTTAGGGACCACTCCAGTTCTGACGTGGCTTTGAGGGGCCTGCATGTTAGATACCCCCATAAATGACACCATCTAAGAAACTACACCCCTTAAAGTATTTACAACAGTGTTAAGGAAGTTTGTTAACCTTTTAGGTATTTCACAGAAATGAAACCAAAGTGGAAGTGAAATTTAAAATTTTCACTATTTTTGCAGATTTTCAATATTTATCCATTATTCACTGGAATACAGTAAATGTGACTAGGTAAATGCAACATAATATCAATTCCTCAATGTCTGCAGTTTTTAGAGATATCCCATATGTGGCCCTAGTGCATTATTTTGCTCAACCCCAAGCCTCAGAGTAGGAGGAGCACCTACCGGACCTTGGGGTCTCATTTTCAATACGATTTTATTTAGGCACCATTTTAGGTTTTCTGGACACCCTAAGGTGCGAAAACTTAATAAACCCCCCCAAAAAGACCCCATATTGGAAACTACACCCTTTAAGTAATATATCCAGGGGTGCAGTGAGTATCTCGACCCCACAGGTGATTCACAATTTTTTTTATTAGCATTAGGCTGTGAAAATTTAAAAACATTTTTTTTTCCAATAATCTGCAATTTTAGCTTAAAATGTTCCATATTTACATGGAATCCGGGAAAAAAGAACCCCAAAACTTTGTTAAGCAATTTCTTCCAAGTTCGGCAATACCCTACATATGGGTGTAAACTGCTGTTTGCTATATTTACTATTTTGCCATAGGCAAACTTAAACTCTATCAGTTCTCGATCTATAAGACACTAAAACGTAACTTTTCTTATGTACTTAACCTCTATACACACTATTTAAAAACCTGATGTCTAACCTCTCAATTTTTTCCCTTCCTACTTCTGAAGGAATAACTCACTTTCCATTATCAAGTCTGGTGGAACCCCACCTACTAACAGGAAAACCTTATATATACACAGTAATTTACTAACTCCAGTACGGGATCCCAAGCATCCTACTTGGGCAGTTATCCCTAATCTAATGGACATAAAACATATAAGGCTTACTTGTAACACCCTCTGCAGCGGGTGATACTTTGTAGACAGAGGTGAGAAATCACAATTTAATATGTCATGCCTGACCTCCCCAACATGTTTCACCAGCTAACCTGGCTTCATCAGGGGTAAGAGGTCCGGATTGAAAACTGATAGAGTTTAAGTTTGCCTATGGCAAAATAGTAAATATAGTGATTAATAGTCACTCTCTCTGTTCTCTTGTGAGATTCCCATTTTTTTGGAGATTAATAAACTGCTGTTTGGGGGCATGGCAGGGACATACAAAGGAGGGAGCACTATTTGGCTTTGGAACACAGATTTTGGTGGGTGCCATGTCGCATTTATAAAGCCCCCAAAGTAGCAGAACAGGTGAAACCTTCCAGAAATCGCCCCATTTTGGATTCAACACCCCTCAGGGATCTCATCTAGGGGTGTACTGTGCATTTTGGGTGCACAGGTGTTCCATAGTTTTTAGCATTGGGCCATGAAAATGGGAGGTAAAAACGCAGTTCGGTCATTGTTTTTTGGGTTTCAATTTTACAGCATTCGCCGTGCAGTGTAAATGACAGGATAACTTTACTATGGGGGTCGGTACAATTACAATGATATAGATTTTATATAGTTTTTTTCTGTTTTATTACTTTTACACAATAGAAATATGTCTATAAAAATGGTGTTATTATGTTGTCCTATTCTGACAGCCATAACTTTTTTATTTAAATTTTATTTTTAGTGTGCAGAGCTGTGTATGAGCTTGTTTTTTTTGCGGGATGAGTTGATGTTTTTATTGGTACCATTATGGGGTGCATATGACGCTATGTTCACTTTTTATTAAGGTTTTTGTGAGATGTTTTGAACAAAATACAGCAATCTTGGTAGTGTTTTTTTATTTTTATTTTTAATAGTGGTCACTATACGGTATATATGACATACTAGCTTTACTCAGCAAGTCAATATGATTACAGCGATACCAAATATGTATTTTTTTTAATCATTTACTGCTTTTATACAATAAGAACACTTTTATTCAACCAGGAAAACATGTTTTTGCATCGCCATAGTCTGAGAGCCATAACTTTTTAATTTTTCTGTTTATGGAGCTGTGTAGGGGCTTGTTTTTTGCGACATGAGTTGAAGTTTTT
Organism: Phyllomedusa bahiana; assembly: GCA_025379985.1. NCBI lineage: Eukaryota > Metazoa > Chordata > Amphibia > Anura > Hylidae > Phyllomedusa > Phyllomedusa bahiana. The sequence goes on from JAODAL010003146.1 coordinate 40,926, forward strand.
ATTAGTATCATTTTTGGGGGGACGAGGCTTTTTGATCGCTTTAAAATCCATTTTTTTGGAAGGCAGAGTGAAGAAAATACAGCAATGCTAGTAGTGTTTTTTATTTTTAACAGTGCTCACCGTGCAATATCCGTGAAAAGTTAGCTTTACTCTTGGGGTCGATACGATTATGGAGATATCCTGTTTATATAGCTTTTATTTGTTGAAGCACTTTAAAAAAAAAAAAAAGTATTTTTAGTGTGTAAAAGAATATTTATGCATCGCTATTTTCTGAGAGCCATAACTTTTTTATTTTTCCATATAGAGAGCTGTGTAAGGACTTTTTTTTTGCGGGATGAACAGACACTTTAATTGTTATAACTTTTGCATTCATTGGAGTTTTTGATCGCTTTTTATTCCATTTTATGTGTTGCAGGATGAACAAAAATCTTAATTCTGTGATTTTTTTTTATTTTTATTTTTTATGGTGTTCACCGTACGGGTTAATTAACATGACAGATGTATATGGCAGGTTGTTACACAAGCTGCGATACCAAATATGGGTACTTTATTTATTTTTGATCTTTTTTGGGGCAAAGGGCTAAAAGGGCGATGTACGTATTTTTATTTTATCTTTTGTGTTTGTGTTTTACTTTTTTTCACTTTTTTAACTTTTTCTTAAACTTTATTACACTTTCTTTCCTTGTCCCCAGAGCGGATTTCTAACAGCAATCTACCCGCCTTGCCACCGTGTACTGGACGCCATGACAACTGTCAGTCACCTTGCCCACATTGCATTGCGGGCATGGTGACGTCACAGAAGACCTCGGGAAGTAACTTTCACTGCCCAGGGGCATCTGACAGTAGATCCGGCCAAGAGCAGGCTGGAGGAGCTCACTCCTCCTGCCTGTGGCTTCATTATCGCAACCATGACAGGTTGCGATAATGAAGCGTTAATCACCCATGGCCGGAGCTCACTACGGCATGCGGCCAGGGGTAATATACCGCTGGTCCCATTCGCGATCGTGCGCGGCTCGCCCGCAAACCCGCACAATCGCCAGGACGTATGTATACGTCCAGGTGCGTTAACCCCCAAACCACCTGGACGTATGCATACGTCCAAGGTCGTTAAGGGGTTAATGATACAGTATTTGGTACACACTCCTTCCCTATTGGGGTGGCAATGGAAGCTGCAAGATGGGGATTTGGTGAGGATATTATAAATAAGATTGGCCACTGGGAGTTGTCATGTTTTCGAGGTTATGTACAGCCTCATCTGGAATTGTAGTATGGGGATATTGGTGGGATTGGAATGTTTAGTTAATGTTGCTTTTTATTTGTTTTCTATTCTTTTTTAGGCTCAGTGGACTGTTTGGTATGGATATTCGGCCACTCCTTTGTTTATTGGGGGGCCTTAAAAGCTGATGTCAGACCCATGGTCATCAATTGGGCTTTGCTAGAGAGGTATTGCAAGTGAGGTAGATAATGTTATGGACTATGCTCTGAAGTCGTCATCTTCCGGAGTTGCAGTTTTATGCTGGGATGGATTGTTATCCAGATATTCTGCTAATTCACACAGAAAGCAATGACTTGTCTTTGCAACCATCCAGGGACATGATCAGAGATATAAAGATGGATTTATTGCAGTTATGGTCCAGTTTTCCAGATGTTTTTTTGATCAGGTCAGAAGGTTTGGAGGCAGGCCCAGTCAGAAGACAGAGTTAATCAGGCGCGGGTAAAAGTTAATACGGAGATAGGTAAAAGGTTTTGTGAAATGGAATGGTGGTTTAGTGGTTTGGCATCATGAATTGAAGAAGGGATATGGAGAATTTTTGAGAGATGATGATATTCATCTTAATGATATCGGGAATGACTTGTTGTATCTTGATTTTCAGCTGGCCCTGAAAATTGTGTACCAGGTGTGATGGGATGGTCACCAGTAAGAGGTCATTGGCACTCATCTATGGCATGTAAATGGGGGGGTCATTGGAGGCAGTAAATGGGGAATAAGATGGTTCACGGAGAACCAGGATCGTGCACCTGGTTGGAAATAAAGGTTGGTAATCAGGTTCCTGGGTAAACATACTCAGAAACATGTTTATGTGTTTGTGCCCTTGGGTCATTGACAGCGACTAAGGGTAAAGTGGTTTGATTATATGGAATGGTGCAGAATGATGCTATTGCTGTCTTCAAGGACCTGTTTTTCCCATTTCAGTGAAGGTTTGGGTGGTTATGGGATGTATTTGTTGTTATGATATTTGTTTTATGGTGTTATGATTTAATAAATTGCTGCCATATCCTTTTTACCAAACAATATTTGTGTTGTTTTATTTGGTTGTGGTGCTTGGTATAGAGTCTTAGCTGAAGGTAAATTGTTTTATCCGATGGTCAAGTCAGAACAGGTACATTTATTGTGAGTTTACACCCATTTTATATTTGTTTTGCTGTATGTGCCACTGTTTAGAAGATTTCATCTCACCTTCCATCTCTTATATGCTGCTGTGGCTTACTGGCACCTGTACTTTCACAGCTACTAGTTGCTGTGGAATATGGAACTACAAGTGCCAGCATGCCACAGCAGTACATGTTAAAGCACATATAAAAATCAGCACGCATACAATTAGAACATGTGTTTTGTGACATGTTGACACTTGTAGTTCCACAACAACAAATGCCAGCATATCACACATATGATCTGTTGTGCCAGGGCCGACAGCACAAGACCAGAGTGGCGTGAGGGAGAGATGTAGTGCCGGCAGGAAGATGGAAGGTAAAAAAAAAAGCTGCTGTGCTGAAAGACTCAGTGGGCAGAGTAAGGTGAGTGACATTGCATCAATCACTGTGTGATGTCAGCACGCTGAGCCACGCTCCATATGTTTTTGTTTATAACTAGGAGATGTAAGTTGTTTACTTCTTGTATCTCACAGATCATGTCATTAAATCAGATTATTGATTATTATTATTATTATTATTATTCCACCATTAATAGAAATCCAATACCAAAAAGCGTCTGTGTCTGTCTGATTCTCCAGTCCTTGCAAATATTTAACTTTATACTTTAAAGTATATAACATTTCCAAAATATTGTGGTATAATTATAATATTTTAAAATTAGAGTAAGGTTTTAAGTCATTATGAAATACAGTTACAAGAAAAAGTAAGTGAACCCCTTAGAATTTCTTGAATTTCTGTATCACATAGGCAAATTACTTGTCTATGATTTTGAGTTAGATATCAACTTAACTGCATTTGATTAGTAATCGGTACAGAAATCCAGGTAATCCCAAAGGGTTCACTTACTTATTCTTGCAGCTGTGAGTGACTCTTTAGGTTTAAAATATTATCCTGTGTTAGTTACTTTTATTATATGTCATTAGTATACTAAGCAACCTTTTTCGTCTACTGTTGTCAATTGTGGTTTCCAAAGAAATAATTCTAGGTATGTAATTCAGACATGTTCCAGACCCCGGAGGGAGGTAGTTATAAGACAAGTAATCATTGATATGCTCCCTAGGTGAGCTTCATGTACACTGCATGCAATTGTAGCATCTTAGGTTTTGAAAGCACATGTAATAATGATTTCTATGTAGTCTACAGAAGTTGCATAACAGCTCAGTGCACATAAATGAATTCAATACAATGGTAAATCAAAGTGATAACTAAGATAATGCAATAGATTAACCTACAGTCCTATAGTACAACAAAAATAACATGTCTTTTTAACACAATGAGCCAAATGACAAATATATATATATATATGTTCTATAGCCCTTTGTTCCACTAAGTGTTTCAATGTTAGCTATAACTTAATAAAAAAAAATCAGGTGGAAACTTAGGTAGACCCATGGGAGCTGAGTATCATATTGGAGTGCTATTGTTTAGCATCGGTCAGCAAATATGTTCTAGAACACATATAAGATGAATTATGTTGGAATGATTCATTTTCACCTATTTTAAATTTAACTTGCAGGCAAAATATAGTAGAAAAGCTTTGGTGCTGTTGTGGCTTTTAACTGTGTCAGTAAGGGTTTTATATCTGCCCTTTAATTACAGATTTGCTGTATTTGCTATTACTCTAGCTATTAACCTTGATATAGTTACCAAATGCCTCCAACACAAATAAATAATCAAAATTAAACTTATCTTCATAACTTGGTGTCCTACATATCACATCATGACAGTTTGCAATTTACTTTTTAATCCTACATGTTATTTTTAAAGTTATATTCTAATTTTTATAAGACAACATCATGAAACTCTTTTTAGTGAACAACTGATGGTAAAGTCTGACATTACACTATCCTGCTATGATAAAGGTCCATACAGCCAATCAGCATACCTAATATCTATCAATCTGCATGTTACTTTTCAAAGCTTACCGTTTACTTCACTTAGTCTCTATTAAATGTGACTTGTCAACCATAGCAAAGCTTAGAGGGATGTATGGAGTACTTTATGTAACATATGGTTAGATATTGTACCTGCTTAGTGAGATTTAGGTAAATTTATCAATGTTGTCTAATACTTAGGTAATGTAAACTTAGAATAGACAGTCCAAAAATGTGCCACCTTTTTCCATAGTGTTGATAAATTTGGCACAGGTTTAGACTATTTAGACCAACTTTACACCTTCTATTAGTTGGCTTAATTTATAGAAAAGCCATGTCTCTTTTGTAGGACAAGAGACAGAGGTATCTAAAAAAAAGTCTAAAATCCATAATAATTGCAAAGTAGAGCATGCTTGCTAGTACTTTGGCACAAATTGAGGCAGAATTGTATTGTAATTACTATGGTAAATGTGGCCCCAAATTTTTCTCTAGTTGTCACCTGAGCATGCTATTGTAATTTTTAGTTAAAAATTTTAAAATGTTTATTTTTTATTGAAGAGCTAGTGATAGTGAATTGTGACATTTCTCCTATATAAAGACACTGTAAATAAGTCTTAATAATAATTATTTTTCCATTTTAATTTCATCATAAAACTTTTACTTTGACATTCAGGTTAAGCCTATTTCTAATGGCCGTTAAATGTTCACTGGTACAGCTAGATCCCCTTGATTCTACTGATTGATTCTACTGCTACAAGATCAGCATTAGTGTTCCTTGAAACTGTCCATGTTTAGTTCGATACTGGTTCAACTAAACTAGTGAAAAGATTTGGATTTTTAACCCTAACATTAAACTTAGCCTTAATCCTAACTGAACCACTTCTGGTGCATCAGCACCTTGGGGTACCCTAATGTGATATTGTACTGGAAGCGACATTAGACATGTTGTCAGATGGGAGGTGACATCAGAGCGCAGATGCAACTGGACTGGAGGTGACTGGTAAGTTAAGGCCTGCAGAGCAGTTACAAATCCCTAACTATAACCCCACATTAGGTTTAGGATAAGGGTGATGGGTGTTTTAGGGTTTTTGGCTGACCTGAACTGTAGCGCCCAGATTCAGGTCAAACTTGACTTCTACCTGAATTACAAAAAACACAGAGATAATATATGTGTTAATGTGAACTATTTTTGCACAATGTTTCTGCTTCTCTTAGCAGCACAGTTTTATTTTTTAGGGTAAGAGTTTGACTTTCTGCTTATATACATATATTTTCTCTTAAGTTGAAATGTGAACTAAAAAGAAATTAAAGTAAAAAGAAGGCAAGCGAACAAAAATTAGATCTCTGGATATATTGTCTTGCCAGCAATGTACAGATAATCAATTTATAACATTCAGCTATGCACCCTTATAAGCATAAGATACTTTTATTTTCTTGCTTGTTATTTTCAATATCATTCTTAGGTTTATTCTAAATGTAGCAAATTACCAAGAACATTTTCTTACTTTAAGTTACAGGGACTTGCTTTCAAATGGGTGAAAAATGCAATACAGCAAGAATTGTAATAACAGAAGCTTTAAAAACTATGTTTGGATCCTTTCCCAGAAAAAGATAGCTCCAATAGCTCAAAATATCATGTTTCATTAACTACTGGAGTTATTCAAATTTTCTCAAAAAAAGTTGCACTTTATAAAAGGAGCAACTGTCCAGGAGCATTTTCTGTGTGCAATGTAATGACAGGGCAGGTCATACTCTTTATTTTTGCATATTTCTTATTAAAGTGTATATATAAGTGTATATTTATAGAGGGACAAAACCTTTTTTTAAGTTATAATTGTTAGACTGGGACTTCTTGGACCTACCAGAAGATTTTGGAATGCCCCCTTCATCTGCAAAGAACATATGAACATCCACTTTAAATTGCACTGTGAACTTTTTTAGTTATCATTGAATACACAAGACATACCATCATATAGTGAATAGGTTCTATGTGAATAAATCAATCAAAAATAGATCCTTGTGGCAAATGATTGGTTCCAAGTTCAATTCCAAATTAGATTTTTTTCTGCTGGACCATTGGGGCCCATAATTATGTCAGAGTTTATCATGATTAAGAGAATGCAAAAGACTGGAGAAGATGAGAGTAAGGAGTGGCCAAAGGATCCAGGAAGAAGTACTGAGGAAAGATGGGATATTTAGTCTTTAGTATTCCTCCCAAAACCTCAGGTATGCTCATAATCCCAGAAGCTAACAGAACATGCTGAATAATAAGTGGATGAAAAGATATGCAAATCAGTTTATAGCTACAGTAGCAGTTATTTTGTGAAGGCACTCAGGTATTTAGAAAATGTCATTGGTCTTCCAGAAGACCTTGTTTAGAAATAATTTAAAGATGTTTGATAACAGATAGTTCCTATAAAGGCTAGGGAAGTGAAATGTGCTATTTTTTTTGCTTTATAAGAGTATGAATGTCTGCCAAATGCTTTTATTTTCTGAAAGTATGGACAAATGATGCTGGAGCAGACGAATTGTGAAAATAACAATCATCAGCTATGATAAATAACATATGCAAAATGTTATGTGCTATGACATTACAAAAAAAGCTCTACTCAATTCACTTGAATAGGAATAAACTTCCTTTTTTATCTTATATGACTATTAGAGATGGACAAATCGATTCTAACGAAGTGGAATTCGTTTAGAATTTCAGGAAAACTTCGATTCTGAATGAAGTCGAAGTTTGGGGTGATTCGCGGGAACAAAGCGTGTTTTTAATTGATAAAATGGCTGCGAGCACATGGTGTTACATGGGGCAAAGAAGTCTGGGAGGAAGAAAGGCGTAGCCTAAATGATATGTGCAGAGATGAAGCCAGAGACCAGCGGGATTCTGTGACGTCACCGCACTATACAAGTCCGGGCGCGACACTAGCAGTTCACACTGCTCTCACTGTGCTGTGAAACTGCTGCTACTGCTGAGGTCTCACACTTAAGAACTAACTTTTATACAGCGATTTTTGGGGGGGGTTGTTACAGCTTGTCTCAGAGACTGCTTCTCTTACATTTTGAATTTGTGGGGTATTGGAATTGAAGTCCAGTGTGCGTCCAATTCAGCTGCATATACATTTTAATGCTATCTGCTCAGTTCTTAATCACATTGAATATCCAAGGGTTATCTAAGCCTGTTGCTGTTGTATTCAGTTAAAGAAACAGCGTCTTTACAATCCAAATACCGCTTAATTTTTGGCTGCTCATTTCTTTTGCGCAATTTAAATCCAGGAGTTAAGTAAGCGTTTTTCTGCTGTTGTGGTCACTAATAGAAACGGTGTTTTATGAATACCAAAGAAGAAATTTTGGCTGTAGCATAATTCATATCTGAAGGTTAATTACCGTATATACTCGAGTAGACAGGTATAGGCAGTTTAATGTCCCCCATAGGCAGTTTAATGTCCCCCATAGGCAGATATAGGCTGTTATAGGCAGTTTAATGTCCCCCCATAGGCAGTTTAATGTCCCCCATAGGCAGATATAGGTTGTTATAGGCAGTTTAATGTCCCCCATAGGCAGATATAGACTGGTATAGGCAGTTTAATGTCCCCCATAGGCAGATATAGGCTGGCATAGGCAGTTTAATGTCCCCCATAGGCAGGTTATAGGCAGGTATAGGTCATTATAGGCAGGTATAGGTCCTCATAGGCAGGGTATAGGCAGGGTATAGGCAGGTATAGGTCATTATAGGCTGGTTATAGGCTGGTATAGCCAGGTATTGGTCCCCCTAGGCAGGCTATAGGCAGGTATAGGCAGGGTATAAGTCCCTCTAGGCAGGCTATAGGCAGGTATAGGCAGGGTATAGGCAGGTATAGGTCCCCCTAGGCAGGCTATAGGCAGGTATAGGCAGGTATAGTTCCCCCTAGGCAGGCAATAGGCAGGTATAGGCAGGCTATAAGCAGGTATAGGCAGGTAATTGCCCCCATAAGCAGGTTCTAGGCAGGTATAGGTCCTCATAGGCAGGGTATAGGCAGGTATAGGTTCCCCTAGGCAGGCTATAGGCATGTATAGGCAGGGTATAGGTCCCTCTAGGCAGGCTATAGGCATGTATAGGCAGGGTATAGGCAGGTATAGGTCCCCCTAAGCAGGCTATAGGCAAGTATAGGCAGGTATAGGTCCCCCTAGGCAGGCAATAGGCAGGTATAGGCAGGGTATAGGTATTAAAACAAAAAAACAACCACTTACCTCGATCCCCGCTGCTCTGTCTCCCGGGCGCTCGTCTCCGTCTTCTCGGCACAGGCGGGTAATGTCATCAGGCCGCTCACGCAGCGTGATGACACACACTGCCTGTGCCAGAAACACGGGACAGCCACGAGTCTGCGACCGTCTAGAGTCCACTGCGGAGCAGGGAGTGCTCGCTCTCTGCACCACAGTGGTATCTATTCTCCTGCATGCGCTCCGGAGGAGTCACATAGAGGGGAAGAGATCACTAACAGCACCTGGGCCACCGCAATGCCCGGATGCTGTCAGCTGACTCAGCCTTCAGTTATATGCACTCCCTGATTAGTCGCATATAGCTGAAGCGTCCATGTCAGCACTCGGGCCATCGCAGTGCCCGAGTGCCGACAGGGACTCGAGTATAAGCCGAGGTCGGATTTTTCTGCACATTTTTTGTGCTGAAAAACTCAGCTTATACTAGAGTATATACGGTAAGCGTTTTTCTGCTGTTGTGCTCCGTAAAATACACTCCGTTTTAACACGCTACAAAGCTGGTAATTGTTGGCAGCACAGTTCTTTTGCTCAATTTACATCCAAGGGTAAACTAAGTATTTTTCTGCAGTTGTAGTCAGTAAAAGAAACGTTGTTTTTCAACGCCAAAGAAGAAATTTTGGCTGTAGCATAATTCATATCCGAAGGTTAATTAAGCGTTTTTTCTGCTGTTGTGCGCTGTAAAATACATGCCGTATTAACATGCTACATAGCTGGTAATTTTTGGCAGCATATTTCTTTTGCGCAATTTACATCCAAGGGTTAAATAAGTATTTTTCTGCAGTTGTAGTTAATAAAAGAAACGTTGTTTTTCAACGCCAAAGAATAAATTTTGGCCGTAGCATAATTCATATCCGAAGGTTAATTAAGCGTTTTTTTGCTGTTGTGCTCCGTAAAATACACGCCGTTTTAACACGCTACAAAGCTGGTAATTTTTGGCAGCACATTTCTTTTGCGCAATTTACATCCAAGGGTTAACTAAGTATTTTTCTGCAGTTGTAGTCAGTAAAAGAAACGTTGTTTTTCAACGCCAAAGAAGAAATTTTGCCTGTAGCATAATTCATGTCCGAAGGTTAATAGTGTTTCTCTGCTGTTGTGCTCAGTAAAATACATGTCGTTGTAACACGATACATAGCTGGTAATTTTTCGCACCTCATTTCATTTGCACAATTTAGATCCAAGGGTAAAGTAAGCGTCTTTCTGCTTTGTGCTCAGTAAAAGAAACAGTATTTTTCAACGACAAAGAAGAAATTTTGGCTGTAGCATAATTCATATCCGAAGGTTATTTAAGCCTGTTTGTGCTTTTATATTCAGTAAAATACACAGTGTTTTTAAACGGCACATACAAGTCAATTTTTCCTGGCCATTTGTGGAGCGCAATTGATATCCAAGGGTTACCCAAGCTTGTTAGTGGGTTCATTTGTAGTCAAATACAGGGTGTGTATTTATCATATACAGATATCTTCATTAAACAGAGTCTGTACATTTTAGAACAAACAGTATGTCAGACAGAGAGATGGCAGGCTCTTCACATGCGAGTGGCAGTGGCACAAACATTCCTGGAGCAGGCACAGGTCACAGCACAGCAAGGGGACATCGCAGCAGGGGTCACTCGGTGAGGCCAGAACTGCCGGTGTCATCTAGCGGCCGTGTGTTGACCAGCAACCCAAGAGTTCTTGATTGGTTGACTAGGTCATCCACTTCCTCCCAGATGACATCTGACAACCCCAGCCAAGAGTCGGTAGGAACGTCAGACACAACCCCTAGTTGGCATGGCCCAGGAGCGGGTCAGTGGCCCTCACCTGTCCTCAAACCGCCACTGCCCCGTCCGGTTCCCTCTGCCAGAGATCTACCATGTGGTCTGGGCTCAGCCCTCCTATACAGCGAGGACGAACAATTTGAGGAGGACAGTCAGCAGCGACTTGGCAGCAAAAAAATGGGGCCAATATCCCCTGCTTCTTGCAGTAGGTGGCAAAGTATAGATGTTGAGAGTGGCATGGGAGGTCATGTTGTGAGGGGTCAGCCTCTGCATACTAAGACCGGTGAGGAGGACAGCAGTGAAGATGAAACAATAATCGATGATGATGTAGCCGACCGCACTTGTGAGCCTTGTGAAGCAAGGGCTTCATCATCGTCAGGGGAAGAGGGCGTCAGCTTGCGCGTCAGGCATCGGCGTAGCCAGCAAGTGGGTTGTGTGGCCGTGAGTCAGCAGGGTAGCAGCAGTGTGAGGTCAGGAGCCAAGCGGCCACGGGGTAGAAAACCCGCTTCGCTGATCCAAGAAAGTAGCGGCACAGGGGCTCAGCGAGGCAGCGGTGGTAGTAGTCACTCAGTGCGGAGTGTTGGCAGTAAAATCAGCTACTCTGCGGTGTGTCAGTTCTTTGCTAAGACTCCGGTGGAACCGTCTATGGGTATTTGTAGATTCGGTGGGCAGTATGTGAAGCGTGGCCAGGGAGCTAACGTTGGCACCACGGCCCTGCGTCAACACATGCAGCGTCACCATCCGGTGGCCTGGGAGAAACGTGGCTCAGATGTGGTGGTCCATCCTGCCACAGCAGCAGCAGCAGCAGCGCCCAGTGGTACGCATGGCATTGCAGCCAGTCAAGGCTCCACCACCTCTGCAGAAGGGAGCTGTTTCTCTTTGCCATCATCTCCCGGTCCAGACGCTCCTGCTCCTCGCTACTCATGGCGCCAGCAGTCGTTCAATGAGGCAGTTGCAAAGAGACAATAGTATTCGTCCAACCATCCTAAGGTGCAGAAGCTGACCATGCTCCTGTCCAAGTTGTTGGTGCTGCAGTCCCTGCCTTTCCAAATGGTGGACTCTGCACCGTTCAGAGAATTAATGGCCTGTGCCGAGCCGAGGTGGAGAGTTCCAAGCCGTAATTTCTTCTCCAAAAAGGCAGTACCAGCCCTTCACATATATATACCAAAGAAATCTAAGCCTTTTAGGTATAGAATGTTCGGAAAAACAACATATTATACCCCTCTCAATAATACCTATAGAAACCAAACAAGACTGAGAGTAAAGGGTAAAACAAAATTTTTATTAGTTTACAAAATATAAAAGGTAGTAGTATAGGATAGTATGTGTCCATAAGGATCCAAGGAATAACATGGGTGGACAGGGTCAATACACAGACAAGAAAAAGTGTACAGTGCTACCATAAGTCAAACACATAACACAAGTGGTTGTGAATTGTAGTTCCCACGGTTACCACAAGATGGCCCATCAATAATTACATAGTGTGTCTATTAAGACCGAGTAGCCGTGGACTGACAAAAAGTATAAATAATTGGTAACAGCAGATTCTTACCAGTGATAGACCCTGTCCAGCACCCACCCCAACGCACGTTTCACGTCAAATGAGGCTTCCTCAGGGGGATAGTGGCTAGTGCGTGCGTCCAGTTTGTATAACCCTAGAAAGTGAGCTGCCAATCAGGATACCAAGCGGCGCATGCGCAGTGTTCGAAGGCGGCCGCGCCACTGCCCCACTTCCGGCAAACCCACAGTACCGCGCATGCGTGGAGTACGAAACTTCCGCGCACGCGCACCACACGTTGAGGACGCCGGAGCAGAGCGGGCACCGCGCCGCCCACACGGCGCATGCGCATGATCCCGAGAAAAGGTAATTTGGTACAGGTAATAGCAGATGAGAGTCTAGCAAGCATTTGCAATGTAAGAGTGCTGCAAGAACTCAAATATTTAAATAAGGTCACAGTGACAGTCTAACGACATCTTAAACAGATAGTAATAGTTACAGCAATATAAAAACATGCTTCAGCATAAATACATAAAGTCAAGAGTGATCATCATAAGCACAGAATTGCCCATAATATTTATATGGAGTATCATAAGTCCATGAGCTCTTAAAGGGAAGTAGAACGGTAGTAAAAATTATTACATATTAAAAGCTCTAAAGGAGAAAAAGACAAATAGCAACGGGATTTCACTCTACAGGGATAGGGGAACGTAGAATTTTTACAAGAAGGGGGAAAAATCAAGTTTTTCATTAAATCCAATAGGAGTCATGGTGTTCAAAACTGTAATCCATTTTGTTTCCCTTTGTTGGAGTATCTTCATAACATTACCTCCTCTAATGCCAAGGTGTACAATATCTATATCGCAAACTTTAAGTAGACTAGAGTTGCATCCATGGTGTTTCAAGAAGTGCGTAGGTAGTGTTTTTAATTGGGACACGTCATCACAATCTTTCGCCGCTGAAATATCGCAGACATGTTCGCGAACACGTACTTTAAGTTCGCGTGACGTAATCCCAACATAAAATTTCTGACAGGGACATTGTGCCATATAAATTACGTTCTTTGTGCTGCACGTAATATAGTGCAGAATAAGAAAATCTCGTGATATATCTGAGGTGCTAAAGGTATTTGAACGAATTATGTTGCAACACGCACGCCACATGGGACGAAACCACGTTTAGGACCCCGGGTAGAGAACGGATTAAATTTTTCCACCACATAATGACTCGAGACTAATTGGTCCCTTAAATTGGGTGCCCGACGGGCTGTCATTAGCGGATGATCGGGGATCTCTTTTGCAAGGAGGGGATCAGTTTTTAGTACACTCCAATGTTTACAGAGGATTTTATGCAAATTTGACCATTGTTGGTTATATGTGGTAATAAACCTGGTATGTGTATCACCTTTTTTAGTCCCTTGTTTATCACTCTATTGTTTTGATTAGAGTAACTGGTCCCTTGGAATTTTTTGGGCCCTAAAGTAAGCCTGTTTCATTTTTCTCTTACTATAGCCACGTTACAGAAACCGTTCTTTCAGGTCTGTGGCTTGGGCTTCAAAATTCAAATTATGTGAGCACAAATATGTAGAACAGAAGGTGGGCCAGTCCTTGAGCTTATCGGTTTGTTCCAAGGTGTACCGCAGCGTGGACGTGTGGAGCTGTAACTACGGTCAGGGCCAGTACATGTCCTTTACGGCCCACTGGGTGAATGTGCTTCCTGCCCAGGCACACCAACAACTTGGACAGGAGACGCCGCTTTCTCCTCCATGTTGTCAAACTGCTGCTCCTGCGCCAATGTCCGCCTCCTCCTCATCCACCACCACCACCATCTCAGCCTCCACAAGTACTTCTCCATCATATCACATGTGTAGGGCAGAGCGGTATCACGCAGTTCTACACCTGGCCTGCCTCGGCGAACAAAGTCACACAGGGGAGGAACTGCTTCGCGTCATGCAGCAAAAAATCGATGAGTGGTTTTCTCCATGCAAAATCGGAGCCATGGTGACGGACAATGGGAGGAACATGGTGTCCGCGCTGTACCGAGGAGGGGTGGTCCATGCGCCCTGCATGGCGCACGTGTTCAATCTGATTGTGAAAAGGTTCCTGAAGTCTTCCACCAATCTTCAGAAGATTCTGAAAATGGCCAGGAAACTGTACATGCACTTCATCCATTCCTACAAAGCCAGAAACACCCTCCTCGAGTTGCAGCAGCAGAACAGTCTCCCCCAACACACGCTGATATGCGATGTTCCACCCGTTGGAATTCCAGCCTGCACATGTTGGACCGACTGTATGAACAGAGAAAGGCCATTAACGATTTTTTGATGATCCAGGCGGATAAGAGTTTTCCCCTGTGTAACTTGGATGTCAGCCAGTGGAGCTCATGCGTGACACCCGCCGTTTGCTGAGGCCATTCGAGGAGGCCACGTTATTTGTCAGTCGCCAGGACTACGGGATGAATAACAAAAAGAATCCAAAAGGACGTCAGCATCAAAATTGCCCGTTTAATCAAGAATCAAGAGTACAGTGCAACGTTTCGGCTCAAAAAATACTGTGGAGCCTTTCTCAAGCATTGAGAAAGGCTCCACAGTATTTTTTGAGCCGAAACGTTGCACTGTACTCTTGATTCTTGATTAAACGGGCAATTTTGATGCTGACGTCCTTTTGGATTCTTTTTGGGATATGTTTGGCTAAGTGAGGAATAGGCTGCCTCACTGTAGGACGCTCTTTTGCATTTTTGCCGGTGTGGATTTTTCATTGCTTAGGACTTCAGTGCTGGCCCACTTTTTGATTTTTTGTTGACTACAGGATGAATAACATCATTCCACTGCTTCATGTTCTGGAACAGATGCTGAAAAATCTGTCTGGGCAGGGGACTGGAGACGTGGCGACTACATCTCGCGGCCACATGAGTCCGGTAGAGACTGAAATGGAGGAGGAGGAGGACATTGGAGCAGAAGCATTGTCTGGTGAAATGAGTGGATTTTCTACTCAGGTGACAGGAGAGGAGGAGCAGGCAGGAGCAGCTAGAGGAGGTAGATGGAGATGAGAAAACGAGGTAGATGACCCGCAAACACCGTGGAAGTATACAGTGGAGACGGAGGCAGGGAGCCCCTCGGAGTCACTTGGGCAGATGGCCCGCAGCATGCTGATTTGCCTGGCTAGTGACAGCCGAATAGTCACCATCCGGCACAGGGATGACTTCTGTCTCTCCACCCTATTGTACCCTCGCTAGCGTTCTAAAATGGGAGCCTTTTTCCCAGCTGCTGAGAGGGAGGACAAACTCAAATACTATAGAGAAATCCTCAGTTGGCCGCTGCCTATGTGCAGCATCATCCCTCCTCTGACAGGTCTGACCAGGGGGTTCCTCAGCGCTCAAGTACTACTGCCGCGGCTGCTGTGGGAAGGTGGGAGGTCGGAGCAGTATCAGCTCCATCAGCAGCAACCTAAGTCTGGAGTCACTGATGAGCAGCTTCATTCACCCGCCTAGTGAGGAGGGCAGATGCCAGCAGCAGCAGAACCTGGAGCAGTCCCTGAACCAACAGGTGGTGGCCTACTTGGACAGCACTCTGCCACCCCAGTTAGAAGCTCCGCTGGACTACTGGGCAGCCAAATTGGATGTGTGGCCGCAACTTGCCGAGTTTGCAGTGGAGAAGCTGTCATGCCCGGCCAGTAGTGTGGCATCAGAAAGGGTGTTCAGTGCGGCGGGGTCCATTTTTACCCCAAGGAGAACCCGCTTGTCCACGGGAAATGTGGAACGACTGACCTTTGTCAAGATGAATCAGGCGTGGATCGGCCAGGATTTCCATACACCAATGCCTTAAGCGTCAGATTACATCAGCCATGACGCCTCACCCAAACTTCGAGAAATGAGTCTGGGTTCAACCTACCTGCCTCAGCCACTAGTCTGATGCTGCCACCCGCCTGATGCCACACATCTGCTGCCAGTTTCTCCATCTGCCTACCACCATCTTTACCAGGGACTGGTATTGCCACCCACCTCCACACTCTGTCATTGTGCCTCTCTCTGACCTCATGCTGCTGCTGTTGTTGCTGCAGCTACGGTCACCTCCACACCCTGCCATTGTGCCAGTCTCTGACCGCATGCTGCTGCTGTGGCTGCTGCCGTGACCTACACACTGTGTCATTGTGCCACTCTGTGGCCTACTCCGTTTTTTGCCGCCACCTCCAGAATGTCATTGTGCCACTCTCTGACCTCATGCTGCTGTGGATGCTGCTGGGCCCTACCCACTCTGTCATTGTGCCACTGTCTGACCTCATGCTGCTGCTGTGGCTGCTGCCGTGACATCCACACTCTGTCACTGTGCCACTCTTTGGCCTACTGATGTTGCCACTTGAGCCCCAGCTTTTTTTTTTTTCAGCTGGCGCTGCCATGACTTTATAAGGCTACATTCCCACTTCAGTTTTTTGGTCAGTTTTGCCCTCTTACGTGCCCAGGGAATTTTATAGTAAAGCGATTCTAAGAGCGGCAGCAGTCAAATGTGTGTCATATAGAGATGGGCGAATCGATTCTAACGAAGTGGAATTCGTTTAGAATTTCAGGAAAACTTCGGTTCGGAACGAAGTCGAACTTTGGGGTTATTGGGGGTGAACGAAAGTGTGCTCTTGATTGATAAATGGCTGTGAGCACATGGAGCTACATGGGGCAAAGCACTCTGGGAGGAAGAAGGGCATAGCCTGCATGACATGTGCAGAGGTGAAGCCAATCAGAGACCAGCGGGATTCTGTGATGTCACCGCACTATATAAGTCCGGGCGCGATGCCGGGAGCTCACACTCCTGTCACTGTGCTCATCAGGGAAGGTGCTGCCGCGGCTGATAGCTCTTACTGAAGAATTGATTTTTATATAGCGATTTCTGTGGGGTGCTTCAGCTTGTCTCAGAGACTGTTCTTTTAATGTTCTTATTTCTAATTTTTTGGGGTATTGGATCTGAAATCCAGTGTGCGTCCACTGCAGCTGCATATACATTCAATATCCAAGTGGGATCTAAGCCGTTCCTGTTGTATTCATTTAAAGAAACAGCGTTTTTAACAATACAAATACCACTTCATTTTTGCCCTGCTCAATTCTATTGCGCAATTTACATCCAGGGGTTAATTAAGCGTTGTTTTGCTGGTGTGTTTGACCCCAAGAAACCGTCTTTTTCAACGACAAAATATATAAATTTTTCCTGTAGCCTAATTCACAAGCAAAGGTTAATTACAACTGTATCTCTTGTTGTGTGGCGTAGAAAACACGCAATTGTAACACGCTACAAAGCTACTATTTTGTGGGGCTCAATTCTATTGCGCAATTTACATCCAGGGGTTAATTAAGCGTTGTTTTGCTGGTGTGCTGACCCCAAGAAACCGTCTTTTTCAACGCCAAAATATATAAATTTTTCCTGTAAGCCTAATTCACAAGCACCGGTTAATTACAACTGTACTTCTTGTTGTGTGGCGTAGAAAACACGCAATGGTAACACGCTACAAGCTACTATTTTGTGCGACTCAATTCTTTGGTGAAATTTACACCCCGGTGTTAATTTAAGCGTTGTTTTGCGGTGTGCTGACCCCAAGAAACGTCTTTTTCAACGCCAAAAATATAAATTTTTCCTGTAGCCAAATTCACAAGCAAAGGTTAATTACAACTGTATCTCTTGTTGTGTGGCGTAGAAAACACGCAATTGTAACACGCTACAAAGCTACTATTTTGTGGGGCTCAATTCTTTGGTGCAATTTACATCCAGGGGTTAATTAAGCGTTGTTTTGCTGGTGTGCTGACCCCAAGAAAACGTCTTTTTCAACGCCAAAATATATAAATTTTTCCTGTACCCTTTAATTCACAAGCAAAGGTTTTAATTACAACTGTATCTCTTGTTGTGTGGCTTTAGAAAAACACGCAATTGTAACAGCTACAAAGCTACTATTTTGTGCGGCTCAAATCTTTGGCGCAATTTACATCAGGGGTTAATTAAGCTTTGTTTTGTGGTGTGCTGACAAAAATAAACCGTCTTTTCAACCCCCAAAATATTACTTTTTTCCTGTAGCCTAATTAAAGTCCGAAGGTTAATTAAGCCTGTTTGGGATTTTACATTTAGTAAAACACAAAATGTTTTTAAACGAAACATACAAGTAAATTTTTCATGGCAATTTGTGGAGAGCAATTTATACCCAAAGGGGTTTACCCAAGCTTGTTACTGGGTTCATTTGGAGTCAAAAACAGGGTGTATATTTATATATACAGATATCATTATCAAACAGTGTCTGTACATTTTAGAACAAACAGTATGTCAGACAGAGAGGTGGCAGGCTCTGCCCCTGCGAGTGGCAGTGGCACAAACTTTCCCTGGAACAGGCACAGGTCACAGCACAGCAAGAGGACGTCGCAGCAGGGGTCACTCGGTGGGCCACAACTGCCGCTGTCATCTAGCGGCCGTGTGTTGTTCAGCAACCCAAGGGTTCTTGATTGGTTGACTAGGTCATCCTCTTCCTCCAGATGACATCTGACAACCCCAGCCAAGAGTCGGGGGGAACCTCAAACACAACCATTAGTTGGCATGGCCCGGGAACGGGTCAGGGGCCCCTCACCTGTCCTCAGCCCGCCTCTGTCCCATCGGTTCCCTCACCCAGAGATCTACTATGTGGTCTGGGCTCAGCGCCACTATATAGCGAGGTGAACAATTTGAGGAGGGCGGTCAGCAGCTACTTGGCAGCAAAAGAAATGGGGCAATATCGCCTGTTTCTTGCAGTAGGCGGCAAAGTAAGATGTGGAGAGTGGCATGGGAGGTCATGTTGTGAGAGGTCAGCCTCGGCATCCCAAAGACCGGTGATGAGGCAGCAGTGACGATGAAACACAAAATAGATGAGATGTAAGCCGACCGCACTTGGAGCCGGGTGAGGCAAGGGCTTTCATCATCGTCAGGAGAAGAGGGCGTCAGCTTGCGCGTCAGGCAGCGGCGCAGCCAGCAAGTGGGTCGTGGGCCGTAAAGTCAGCAGGATAGCAGCAGTGTGAGGTGGGGAAAGCCAACGGTCAAGGGGTAAAAAACCCCGCTTCGCAGGTCCAAAAAAGTAGCAGCACAGGGGCTCAGCAAAGGCAGCGGCGGCAGTAATAAACACTCAGTGCGGGCGTTGGCGGTAAAATCGATACTCGGCGGTGTGGCAGTTCTTTGCTAAGACACCGGAGGAGCCAAAAAATATGGGTATATGTAGAATCTGTGGGCAGAAAGTGAAGCGTGGCAAGGAGTAACGTTGGCCCCACGGCCCTTCGTCAACACATGCAGCGTTCACCACCCGGGTGGCCTGGGGAAACGTGGCTACCCTGCCGCCGCAGCAACAGCAGCAGCAGTAGCGCCAGTGGCACGCATGCCATTTCACCCAAAGTAAAGGGCCCTCCACCCCCTCTGCAGAGGGAGCTGTTTCTCTTTGACATCATCTCCCGGTCCAGATGCTTCCTGCTCCTCGCTACTCATGGCGCCAGCAGTTCGTTCAGCGAGGCGATTGCAAAGAAAACAACAGTATGTGTCCAACCACCCTAAGGTGCAGCACTGACCCGGTGCTCCTTTCCAAGTTGTTGGTACTGCAGTCCCCCCCTTTCCAAATGGTGATCTTCACCTTTAAGAGAACTAATGGCTTGTGCGACCCAAAGATGGAGAGTTCCAAGCCGTAATTTCTTTTCCAAAAAGGCCAGTACCAGCACTTCATAAATATGTAGAACAAAAAGGGGGTCAGCCCTTGAGCTCATCGGTTTGTTCCAAAGGTGCACGGCAGCGCGGACGTCTGGAGCTGTAACTACGGTCAGGGCCATTACATGTCCTTTACGGCCCACTGGGTGAAAAGTGCTTCCGCCCAGGCACACCAACAACTTGGACAGGAGACACCGCTTTCTCCTCCACATTGTCAAACTGCTGCACCCGCGCCAATGTCCCCCTCCTCCTCCTCCACCCCCACCACCACCATCTAGCCTCCACAAGTACTGCTCCATCATACCACAGTGTTTGGGCACAGCGGTTCTACACGCAGTTCTACACCTGGCTTGCCTCGGCGAACGAAGTCACAGGGGAGGAACTGCTCCGCGTCATGCAGCAAGAAATCGATGTGTGGCTTTCTCTGCGCCAACTGCAAAAACGGAAAACCTTTGGGGACGGACAATGGAAGGGGAAAATGGTGTCCCCCGCTGCACCGGGAGGGATGGTCCCTGCGACCTGCATGGGCATGTGTTCAATCTGGTTGTGAAAAGGTTCCTGAAGTCTTTCCCGATCTCAGAACATTCTGAAAAAGGCCCGGAAACTGTGCATGCACTTTATCCATTCGTAAAAAAGCCAGGAACACCCTCCTCGAGTTGAGCGGCAGAATGGCCTCCCCCAACACACTCTGATATGCGAAAGTTTCCAACCCCCTGGAATTCCAGCCTGCACATGTTGGCCGCTGTATGAACAGAGAAAGGCCATTAACGATTTTTTGATGATCCAGGCAGACAGAAGTACTCCCCTGTGTAACTTTGATGTCAGCCAGTGGCAGTCATGCGTGAAAACCTGCCGTTTGTTGAGGCCATTCGAGGAGGCGACGTTATTTTTTTTAGTCGCCAGGAATACGGGATGAATAACATCATTTCCACTGCTTCATGTCCTGGAAAAGAGGCTGAAAAATCTGTCTGGCAGGGGACTGGAGACGTGGCGACTTTCATCTCGTGGGGCCCCATGAGTCCAGTGGGTTACTGAAATGGAGGAGGAGGAGGAGGACATTGGAGCAGAAGCATTGTCTGGTGAAATTAGTGGATTTTCTACCCAGGTGACAAGAGAGGAGGAGCAGGAGCATCTTGAGAGGTGGGTGGAGATGAGGAAGACGAGGCAGATGACCCCCCAAGCACCATGGCAATTATATAGTGGAAATGGAGGCAGGGAGCCCCTCGGAGTCACTTGTGCAGATGGCCTGCCGCATGCTTATTTTCCTGGCTACTGACAGCCCAAATAGTCAGCATCCGGCAGGGGGGATGACTTCTGGCTCTCCACCCTATTGGACCCTCGCTACCGGTCCAAAATGGGAGCCTTTTTTCCCAGCTATTGAGAGGGGAAAACAAACCAAATACTATAGGGAAATCCTCCGTAATCAGTTGGCTGCTGCCTATGTTTCGGCATCGTCCCTCTCTGAAAGTCTGACCGGGGGGTTCCTCAGCGCTACGTACTACTGCCGCGGCTGCTGGGGGAAGGTGGGGGGGTAGGAGCAGTACCAGCTCCATCAGTAGTAAACCCGTAGTAGTCTGGATCACTGATGAGCAGCTTCCTTCACCCGCCCCAGTGAGGAGGGCAGTCGCCAGCAGCAGCCCGCAGCAGGACCTGGAGCAGTCCCTGAACCAACAGGTTGTGGCCTACTTGGCAAACACTCTGCCACCTCAGTTAGAAGATCCGCTGGACTACTGGGCAGCCAAAAATGGATGTGTGGCCGCACTTGCCGAGTTTGCAGTGGAGAAGTTGTCCTGCCCGGCCAGTAGTGGGCATCAGAGAGGGTGTTCAGTGCGGCGGGGGCCTCGTTAGCCCCAAGGAGAACCCGCTTGTCCAGGGAAATTTTGGAAACGACTGACCTTTTTCAAGATTTAATCAGGCGTGGATCGGCCCGGATTTCCACACACCAATGCCTTAGGGGTCAGTCTGGGTTCAAATACCTGCTCATCCACTTTTGATGCCGCCACCCACCTGATGCCACACATCTGTACAGTTTCTCCATCTGCCTACCACCATCTTTACCAGGGACTGGTATTGCCCCCCACCTCAACACTCTTGTCATTGTGGCCACTCTATGACTCATTTCTGCTGCTGCTGTTGCTGTTGCCGTGAAAATCCAACACTGTGTCATTGTGCCACTGTCTGACCTCATGCTGCTGCTGTGGCTGCTGCCATGTACTCCACACTCTGTCATTGTGCCACTGCCTGACCTCATGCTGCAGCCGCCGTGACCTCCGCTCTCAGTCATTGTGCCACTCTGTGGCTTCCTCCTGTTTTGCCACCTCCAGAATGTCATTGTGCCACTGCCTGATCTCATGCTGCTGCTGTCGTGCCCTCCACACTGGTTATTGTGCCACTCTGTGGCCTAATACTGTTTTGCCGCCTCCAGAATGTCATTTTTGCCCCTGCCTGAACCTCATACTGCTGCCGCCGTGACCTCCACACTGTGTGATTGTGCCACTCTGTGGCCTAATACTGTTTTGCCGCCTCCAGGGAAAGTCATTGTGCCCACTGCCTGATCTCATACTGCTGCCACCGTGACCTCCACATGTGTGATTGTGCCACTCTGTGGCTAATACTCTTTTGCCGCCTCCAGAATGTCATTTGTGCCACTGCCTGATCTATACTGCTGCCGCCGTGACCTCCACACTGTGTGATTGTGCCCCTCTGTGGGCCCAATACTGTTTTGCCGCCTCCAGAATGTCATTGTGCCACTGCCTGATCTATTGGTGCTGCTTTCGTGACATCCACACTGTATCATTGTGCCATCTGTGGCCTAATACTGTTTTGCCGCCTCCAGAAAGTCATTGTGCCACGGCCTGACCTCATACTGCTGCCGCCGTGACCACCGCTCTCAGTCATTGTGCAACTCTGTGGCTTCCTCGTGTTTTGCCACCTCCAGAATGTCATTGTGCCACTCCTGACCTCATGCTGCTGTGGCTGCCGCCGTCACCTCCCACTTGTCACTAATGTTGCCACCTGAGCTCTCAGCTTGTTTTTTTCCAGCTTTCGCTGGCACGACTTTATCAGGCTACATTCCCGCTTGAGTATTTTGGTCAGTTTTGCCCTCTTAAGTGCCCAGGGAATTTTAAAGTGAAGCAAATTTTAAGAGCGGTGGCAGTCATCTTGCGATTGTCATACTAAAACACACATTGTATGAAGACCAAACCAAGCTCCCTCTGCATATTTAAGCATGGCCAAAAGTTCTACAGCACCTGCAGGCTCGTGCAGCTGGAAAAAAGCTGCTTTTTAACGCGATTCGTGCCGAAGTAATTTGGAACGAAACAAATTTTGTCGGAAAATTCGGCGAAGTGACCGAACTGAATTTTTGAGAAATTCGCCCATCTCTAGTGTCATACTAAAACACAGCATTGTATGAAGACCAAACCAAGCTCCCTCTGCATATTTAAGCATGGCACAACGTTCTACAGCACCCCACAGGCTCTGTGCAGCCTGGAAATAGCTGTTTTTTAATGCAATTCATCCCGAAGTAATTCAGACTGAAACAAATTGTATCGGAAAATTCGGCGAACTCGGCGAATTGAATTTTTGAGAAATTCGCCCATCTCTAATGACTATAAATCCTGATGCATGGCAAGAATACATGAAGGATCCTCAGGAACTAAAAGCATGCTCTATCTATATAAATGTTTATAAGGATAACCTAATTTGAGCCGAAATGTCACCTTTGGACATACTGGAATAAAGTATTTTGCCTTTTTTTTCAATTTGCCCTACCTGAACAGGGGAGGACGCGCCCCGAAAAGGGAACCCCAGCTCCTCGTCAGCTGCATCTTTTATGACTCTGTATTAAGATTAAAAAAAACCTTGCCCCAACATGTTTCTCCGACTCACAATAGCAGTTCTTCAGGAGCACACAGATATTAGAAAAAACAGGATATTTCTAAAGATAAGGAAAAGTAAAGATGTATGTATTATCCTAGCAAGCACTGTTTGTACCACATGACTACTTTAAATAGAGGCTGGATTTTAAGTCCTTGTCTAACCTCACTTCCGGTAACATGATAGAGATAGTGATGGAATAGTATTCAAAGCATATTCTCAGTAAAAATACATACATATAGCATCAATGAAATAAAGAGGAGTCACCTTACAGGTAAAAAAAGCAACTTGTAAAAAGATCATTATATAGATGTAATGTTAAGCACATCGTCTAGTAATAACGCCAAAGTGCTGATGTGTAATTTTGATGATGCCAACTACGTCATGATAAGAAATGAATAGTATGTATAAAATATGCTGAGTGCAGCTGGGAGTGGCGATATTAGAGTACAAATGCCTACTACCTTCCTCTGAGCTGAATGCCCCATAAAACATTACTAATAATGTTATTAAGTACATTTGTATAGAACAGTCGTCCTAAAGGAATGTCGCCTACGTATAACATAAATATGATTGATGAATGATGAATTGATGGTAGTCTATTAGAAACCTAATCAAATGATTTCAATAAATTAATGGTGCCATATAATGTAATATATCAAAGATAAATGTAAGACAAGTGTGATAGTACACAGTAACATAATGAAAAGCACTCAAGCAGGGTAAAAGTAGCCAAAATGCATAATACCTAGATGGATGAAATATTGTTAAGATATCATAGCCATGTATTTACCATGGTCTGATTTATTATATAAGGGAATCAGATAAAAAGCAAGACAAAAGGGTACCTCAGATAAAGCACAAAAAAAGTAAGTCGCTCATTAAGCTCTGCAAAAGATTCTGAACGCAGTTGTTAGATCCACTTTGATTCTTTCTGTAATAGATATTTGTCCCACGCGCCACTTCTGGAAGAGGTAATAACTCTTTTTATCTAACAGAACCTTAGGCAATATAGGTTATCTTGATGGACTTCCCAGATGTGAGGAGCCACTGAAGTGTCCCTATGATGTTTTATATTCCATATGTGGACCAGGATTCTCCTCCTAAACTTTCTTTTAGTTTTACCTACATAGTCCCTGGGACATTTACATTGGCATAAATAGATCACCCCTTTTCTTTTGCAATTAACAAAACTCTGTACATAATAAACTCTTTTAGTGGTAGTACTAGTAAAAAAATTGATCTTTCTAATAAGAGGGCAAGCTTTACAAAATCCACAGGGAAATACTTCTTGTATTGCCCCCTCCTAAATGTTATTGTGAATTATAAGCACTGGAACAGCTTCACCAACTCAGTGGCCCAGATTTCCTTCAGTAAACAGTGGACAGCTTGACACATCTACACCTCACTAAAGCCTCCACCTTTTTCAGACGGTTCCACCCTGAGCTGTGTCAGTTTCCTTTTGTATGCCTGATAAGACCCGGACTGGAGTATGGGAATGACCTTTCCCACCAGGCTCTTCAGCCGCTCCATGAAAATTTCAGACCTGAACTACCATAAAAATAAGGTAGCTCCGCAACACAACATTGCTGGCAACAGACTACAGAGTTTTTTAATATCACCGAGGCGAGCTACCTGGGTGATACATGCATTCCATTAGTAAGGCCTCACTTGCATTTGGACGGCATCGTGATCTGTCCTAGGGGCCAAGGATTATCACATTGGATCGCCGTCCATGGTAGAACGATATTGATACACCCATAAACGGCACTCTGACACTACTTCTCTTTTATCTGGCCTTAGCCAGCTTTATTTCAAGCAGCAGTGGTACAGATACAGTATTCATATTAATATAAACCAAATCATAAACCTCGGCCGTCTAGCCACTAACTTACATAGAGACCCTCTCTATCTGTGGTCCGTACCTATTGTCCAGCACCACAACAATAACAGTTTGCTCACTGTACCGTATTGGCTTCCTTCAGCCTCTAGGGGGCCAGAGCTCTCTACTCAGCTCTGCTGCTCCAAACTGCCAGGTATCAACCATGCCCACGGATCACCTGGAGAGACAGGCTTTTTATAGGCCTGGTAAATCCTGGAACTGGAACGTGGGAACAGCCACCCGCCAATCTGCAGCTGTTCCGGGAAAAGCTAGCCCATGATGTCTGGGTTTCAGCCGTACTACACATAGGAGTCAGCAACATATTGTTGCTGACAGACAACCACTGGCTTCCCCCACCGAGACCAGACCCAATTCGGAGTGTATGTGACTTGTAGATCATTTTCTATTGGCACCATCTTGGAGTGACTTTTAGATCCATTTTTATTTCATTTTTTTGTAGGCGAAAGGATTACCAACATCCCCCCCCCTTACACACACACACACACACAAACACACACACAACTCTGGCATTGTTTTTTTTTTACAGTCCTCGCCATGCAGAATAAATAAAATGAGATTGTATGCAGTTATACATATAAATTATACATATATATATATATATATATATATATATATATATATATATATATATATATTTATATATTTTTTACACTTTTTTCACTCGCATTTAGTCCCCCTGGTGGGCTTGAACATGATATTGCTTGTATTATATACTGCAGCTGTAAGGGACCGGTAAGGGACACATGAGAAGACACAGACAGAGTGAGGCCCTGGCGCTGGTCCAAACCACTTTCCCTGCCTGGGTACCTGACTCCTTAAAAGGTCGACCCCAACCAGAAGACTGAACACTATACTGAATATGTGGAAACACAAGACACAGACAAACAAATACAAATCACAATAAGGGAACGTCAGGCAAGCAAGTTTGGCAACAAGCGGGAAGCACAGTACAAAATCGGAAGACTGAAGAGAAAAACGTAAGACAAGCCAAGTCAGTAACTGTCAGGCAATGCAGTACTAAATCAGGAGGAGAAGAATAGTCAAAAGCCAAGCAAAGTCAGGTATCCAGAAAAACCAACAGGAGAAAAGCAAGCTAACTGTTTAGGAAGGAACCAATATAATAGGTACAGGGGACAGGTAAGGGAATCCTTAAATAGGGAATCGGTGAACACAGAGCAGAGGTGATTGGTGGAAAGAACACAAAACCGGATAGGGAAACAAAACTGTCAATCAAAGAGGAACACAGTTTAACTAGAAGGGTGCTGGAGGATTCCTGGCCACGGGCGTTGGCCAAGAATCAATTAACACACAGGGAAGGAAGGACTCAGTTCACACTGATAACTAAGAATACAAAGTATTATATTAAAAAGCATGGTTTTTGTCACAACGGCCATGGCCGGCGACCAGAACTCGAAGCTGGGGTCTGTCGGGCATGATCATGACAGCAGCACCTCTGTACTGCAGTATATAGTGATTTCATTGATCACCTGTCATACCCTGCCTATGGCAGAGTGTAATAAGGGTACTTTGATGGCCGTCCTGGAAACCTTGATAAGGTCTTTGGCAAATGGAATCCCGCATCTTGTTGTGGGGAGAAAACTGGACGACTGGAGTGTGCTCTGCCACCGCCTTTTATAATTGCTTGTATGCAGTGGTTGTACTGAGGCATCTAAGATATCTCAGATTTTTTGTAATCAACAGCTGGCACCCCTTGCACAAAGAGCTCCATTAACATTACCATTACATACCAGTACATTATGATGAGCTAAAGGGTTAAAGGCAGTGTTATAATTTAATAATTTAGCAGCTTCCCTCATTAACAAATCCAGGATTGCAAGGCAGTGAGCTTTCTCTTTACAAGACTTCCTTTTATATTCAGTCTGCAATTTTTCTCTAAACTTAAAATCTTCAATAAAAAATAATACATATGAAAGCATGAGAATACGGTAAGTGGGGAGAGCAGATCACAGAGGAGGAAGAAGTAACCCTTTGCCTCCTATATTTCTGTGTATCTTGGGGGGGACAGCAGTTAGCCTCCTCAAGTGTCAGTGCAGAGAGAGAGCAGCGCTGATTGGTAGAACAGGAGTCAGCAGGGGTTGCTTCACCAATCAGAATGCTGCTCACAGTCCAGCACACTCTGTATCTGGGGCTGTATTTTTCCCTCCCATTGTATACCCCTTCCCCTATGCTCAGCCCTCATCAGAGAAGAAGAGAAGCTCTTGCCAAATGCCACCTGCACCAGACTACAGGAGATGGGTAAGGAGGGGCAAGGGTGCTATGCGTTGTGTGTGCATGTAGGTAGGGTATGTACTGTATATGTCAGATGTGTATATACTGTACAGCCATGTGTCTAGCCATGTCACGTATTCCCTGCACTTACGTGTCGGGGAAAAAGAAAATGAATGGGGTTGGACCCACTGCATATTAGAAGTGTGGACTTGCCATTGTATACTTCTAAAACCCCGGCATATAGCAAAGCACACAGTGCGCCCCGCTATACTCTGTGTGCACATACCTAAAAGATATGATTGCTGATTCCGGGGTGGATTCAGTGCGGTATCTGCCCTAGAACCAATTCGACAGGAAACTGATTTACATTAGACCCTATGTAAAATCAGTGTCGTTGTTTAGATGACACTAATTTTACTCGAGTATTTTTGCCACATACTGTCAGCGCCTACAAAGAATTCTTTGAGGCGTTTTACACACTAACAGCACTAAAAGATAGGAGGGAGAAATCTGCTTCGGGAAGTTTGGGTCGTCTGCTCGTAAGAGTTTTGCATTTGCAAGCGCCAAATTTAAAACAAGCAAACGACACTGTCAGTGCCGAAAAACTGTCATGTGAACTCACCCTTAGTGGGTCTGTGTTCAATATATGTCTATACACACAATTTCCAGGGGAACCTTGTCTAATGTAGTCTCTGGGGTACGGTGAGTAATGTAATCTCTGGGGTAGAGTGTGTAATGTAGTCTCTGGGCTACAGTGTGTAATGTAGTCTCTGGGGTACAGTTTGTAATGTAATAATCTCTGGGGAGTGGTGTAATATAATCTGTTGTACAGTGTGTAATGTAATTTCTGGGGTATGGTGAATAATACAGTAATATCTGGGGAACGGTGTGAAAACTAATCTCTGGGGTATGGTGGATAATGTAGTAATCTCTGGGGTACAGTGGGTAATGTAGTAATCTCTAGGGTACAGTGGGTAATGTAACATCTGGTGTATGGTGTGTAATGTAATCTCTGGGGTACAAGGTGTAATGTAATCTCTGGTGTACAGGGTAATGTAATCTCTGGAGTACAGTGAGCAATGTAGTAATTTCTGGGGTATGGTGTAATGTAATCTCTGGGGTACAGTGAGTAATGTAATTCATTTCTAGGGTTCAGTATTTAACATAATAAATTTTTGGGGTATAATGAATTATATTATTTCTTGAGTATAATATGCAATTCATTTCTAAGGTATAGTTAGTAATATAATTTATGTGGCTACCATGTGTAATATAATAAAATTCTGGGGTGCAGTGAGTGATGTCATTTCTGGTGTATGGTATGCAATAAAATAAATTTTGTGGTACAGTATGTGACATAAGTTTTTCCTAGTTGTAAAGTAAGAATGGGTTCTTTTATTTTCCTCATTATGTTGTGTGAGTAACAAATTTAATGGACTAATGAGGGGGTGTGGGGGTTAAACGAAATTTACTTCATCGCACAATGCTTTTTATTTCCATCTAGAGGGGGAAATATTATAGGTGGGCTGTTTCGACTTCATTGCCTGGGCTGCGTTTTAGTCCCAGTCCGGCTCTAAACTCAGTAATTAGAGAGCTACTCATAACCTTACGGATTGCACCAAAATTGTTTGCCATAAGGACTCCACCTGGACCTGCTGGGGGAGCTCACAGCAGTCCCTCAGACCTCTTAGCTGGGTTAGAGGGGACCACTTCACTGCAGGGAGAAGAGGGGAGATAAAGGAAGGGAGGGAAAGTGAAAGGGAAGACGGGTGAAGGAGGGAGGGAGGGATAGGAAGATAAGGAATGATAGGGAAAATTGGTTCCCCCCAGGTTTTGAACCAAAGTTACGCCCTTGGTTCCACATACTATACATCAATCTATTGCTGCTAAGCAAAATCTACAAACACGAACATGAGATTCTTAGTACACATTTTGATCAAACTGTGTAAGCCACTTGCCACTTCACCATATCCTATATAAGGTGGATCCCTACACTGATAGGCATAGCTATCCTAACACCACAAATGCCCATGAAGGTAAATGTCTAGCAGCCCAACAGCCAGACATCAACTTCACTAAAAAAGGTACTTCTTTTATTCTTAATCCATTAAAAGTATAAAACCTTTTCAAGCATCACAGTAGCAGTGTCAGTTACATATAAAAAGACAAACCAATTAAACTGTCACGGGCAGCGGTAGTAGATCCTCTGGATCACCGCAAGCGATGGTGTAAGCCACACCAGGGAGCGGAATCTAAGTAGGTCCCGGTTTTCATCAGAACCCGCCGCAAAGCGGGATGGACTTGCTGCGGCGGGAGTCTACCAGGTCGCTACCCCTAACGTGACTTGCAGCCGAGGTGTAGCGTGGTACAAAATTGGAAGGCAGGCTCGTAGTCAGGGCAGGCAGGTTGGTCAGGGCAGGTGGAAAGGTTCGTGGTCGTGT
The DNA here is from genome assembly GCA_025379985.1 of Phyllomedusa bahiana. Taxonomy (NCBI): domain Eukaryota; kingdom Metazoa; phylum Chordata; class Amphibia; order Anura; family Hylidae; genus Phyllomedusa; species Phyllomedusa bahiana. The sequence continues at coordinate 70,880 of JAODAL010003146.1, forward strand.
ACAGGCAGGAAGGTCAGGGCAGGTGGCAAGATTTGTGGTTGAGGGACGGAGGCAAACGGTACGGTACACGGTAATCAGAACAAGACTTCAGGAACACTTTCTCAATAGACAATGGGCACTAAAGATCCGGCAGGGTAACCAGGAAGAGGCAGGCTTAAATAGGGGCAGTGATCGGCAAAAGCAAATTACCGGTATGCTGACCCTTTAAATTTAACACTGCCAGCGTGCGCGCGCACTAGGGAGCCGGACTGCGTGCGCGATGGAACAGAGACTGCAGCAGGAGCGTGGCCGGGTAAGTATGCAGGGGAATCGGCTGAGGGACGAGCGTCGCCCGGCAGCAGGACACGGATGTGCCCACGACCTGGGATGAGGGTCGCAGGGGCATCCGTGACAGTACCCCCCCTTTGGCCTCCCCCTCTTTCTGGCCTGAAGGTATTTCCGGATTACATTATGGTCCAGAATATTGTCCTCTGGCTCCCAGGACATTTCTTCCGGCCCGAACCCCTTCCAGTCGATGAGGAAATGACGCTTTCCTCTAATTGTCTTCATGGCTAAGACCTCTCTTATTGTAAAGATGTTGGTGGTATCTGCTACAGGAGTCGAAGGAGCAGCTTTCCGGGAGAAGCGATTCAGGACCAGCAGCTTTAAGAGGGAGACGTGGAAGGAGTTCGGGACACGCATTGTAGGGGGAAGCCGAAGCTTGTAGGCCACTGGGTTGATGCGCCTGAGAACCTCGAATGGTCCCAGGAACCGGGGTCCCAGTTTATAGCTGGGGATCTTAAGGCGGATGTACTTTGCTGATAACCACACATTGTCTCCGGGAGAGTAGACTGGGGAAGGTCTACTCCGTTTGTCTGCTTGCCTCTTCATGCTGGCAGAATCCTGTTGCGTGTCTGATCCCATATAGCCGTTAGGTCGCGGACCAATTCCTCCATGGCCGGCACTTCAGAGGGCACCGAGATGGGCAGGGGTGGGCGATGAAGTTGTCCATAGACGATGAAGAAGGGGGCAGACCCAGCAGACTCTGGGTCTAAAGAATTATATGATAATTCGGCCCATGGTAACAGATTAGCCCAATCGTCTTGATGTGCTGAAATGAAATGGCGTAGGTAGTTGCCCAGGACCTGATTTACCCGCTCCACTTGCCCATTGGTTTGTGGATGGTATGCCAAGGAGAAGTCCAGCTTAACCTGTACCTGGGCACAGAGGGAGCGCCAGAACTCCACAGTCTCCACAGTCTGAGACAATATGCAGAGGAAGACCATGCAAGCGGAAAATGTGCTGGAAGAACAGGCTGGCAAGACGAGGAGCAGAAGGGAGACCTGGCAGAGTAACGAAATGGGCCATGTTTGAGAACCGATCGTGACTACCCACACCATGGTATTACCGGAAGACGGAGGGAGATCCGTGATAAAATCCATAGCCACATGAGTCCAAGGGCAGTTGGGGATTGGTAGTGGCTAAAGCAAACCCGCTGGCTTGTGATGAAGAGACTTGTTCTGGGCAATAGAGAAGAGGTGATACAGCGGTACCAAAATTGTATAAAATCCAAGATTCTTTATTTTAAATTCGTAAAAACCAGGTAACCCAAACAAAGCATAGCCTAGAATCCCCCTGTCAGCGAGGCCGACGCGTTTCAGGTGAACAAGTCACCCTTAATCATGGCATGCTGCACACACTACAAATTCTAGTATATATACTAAAATAAACGCAGAAATTATCCGCTCACCTGCCTTTAGCCGTCCGCGCCATCGGACGCCAATCGCGCCCACTTCCGGTATGCAGCCCGTGCAACTAAGGCGCCGGTGCTGAATGCTAGCGTACCATGCAGCGTCTCCAGGAAGTGACGCGCATGTTACCGGAAGTGGCATGAGGCGACCAATAGCGTGGAATGCCATGCCGAGCCAGGACCGTGCTTATCCATTGTATCGCTGTCACTATTTTTCTACTATATATGGTAACCCTTGCAAGCATATGCCAGGTGCAGTGCAATAATGGATCTTGTTTCAAGACAACAAAAAGCTGCAGCAGTCTTTCAAGATGTGCATAACACTGCATCTAAACCCTCAGACTTCTCTGTTAAAAACAAAGAGTTGGAGAAATTAAGGATACAGGAAATACGTACTTGGTGAGATCAAACCACATTATCTAATTACATTCAAAGGAATATGATACCCCGTGGCCTCCACATAAAAAAGTCCCGACTACGTTTTTTTCTGCTGAATTTACCGCAGAATGGAACGAGATACTCAGCGCATGTTCACTTAAATTGATGGCATTGATAGTGAAATATGAGGAATTTAAACTGACACAAATCTCTATTGATATCGAGAGAACTAAAGAGGAGTTAAAATCACTCATGGATTCTACCCAATTTGATAACATCATATGTCAGACGGATGCCAACATAGAGAAAATTGAGAAATCATTAATGGAGATGAAGAAAAACAAGTTCCAAAGGGACCTCCGGGACTATGAACAGGGCGTCGTATATGAGTGGGGACGGCAAAATTCGGAATATGTTACTCCTAGGTCGATATTAAAACGAAGACCCCGTCATTCCTCCCCACATTGGAGCCCGAGGAGGGTTAGCTTTTGCTCACTGGACTCAGGAGCCCATACTGACACAAATGTAGATTCTTCAGAAGATTTGTCTTCTATTTCAACATCTCAATCCTATTACCGACAACCAAAAGGCAAAAATAAACGGGCACCAAAAAACGGAGGCGGAGGAAGGGGGAGGGGAAGGAAACCTAGAAAAAGCAAAAATGAAGACCCAACAGGCCCAATAGAACCAGACCAGGACTTACATGTACAGGAAGATTTGGCTGTCCGTAACTCATCGTCTTTTCAATTGGACTCATCACAAGTGAAAGTTTTGTCTTAGGTCTCAATTTTTGTTTACAGGTTGACTTTGATATGTTTTCAACACTAAAAGATTCAACAAATTTGTAAGATTTGCTTTACAGTAAAGCGACAATTTTTTTCTTGTATTACGACGCACAGGAGGAGGTAAATCAAGAGGCAATGAAAAGTCAGGATGAAGAATATAGCAGTTAAACAACACTGACCCCCCTAGAACAAGTGGTCTGTAAATGACGTTTACAAAGTTACAGGAACATGTTCTTAATCCCACTGTAGAATCAGATCAGGTGTCTTCCTTCTCCTTCCTTTTCTTTGAGGTTTCAAACCGTGAATTTTTATCGTTTAATTCCCGAATCCAGTGCATGATCGCTTTCAAAGCTTCAATTGAAAGGGATCTTAGGTCATTGGCCGCCACCTTGTACTTGCCGCCCCTGTCGGAAATTTGCCAATCAAATCAAAAGGGAACCAGATTACCCTAGACCAACTTACAGGATAATACGAAATTAATCAATTAGATGCTTAGACACAGGGGGGCAAGGTGGCGGCCATGGACAAAGTGAAGTATTGTGACACTATGCATTCCATGCTCCAGGATACTACAACATATTGTAAACTAACTCAAGATCCCACACAAGCCTACATGACAGAAATGGATTCACTATTAATGGAGGGGCAAGCATGTGGTAGCCTTATCAAAAGCATAGGACTATATAATGGCTGAGTTTCCTCCGGTGATTGCGCCATTATATAGGCTTCCGAAATGTGCACAAGAAATATTGAAAATCTTCCCATGCGGCCATCGTGTCAATCACACTTTAACTTTTAAATAATATTTCACATTGAAGGTCTCCTGTAAATTAAGTGATCACCATGGCCCTTCAATTTAAGAGTTTATGAAGTTCTAAGATGTACCATAAAAAGTTTTAAAATGTTCTGTACTCTCAGATGATGTACTCACACATATGTATGGAAAAAACAAACAACAAAAAAAACATGTGATTTAGGATAGAATGTGCTTTGGAAATGAATAAATAAAATGAAAAAGAGAGGAAAAAAAATATATATATACATACACACATATAATACATATATATATGACTAATATCATATACATATACTATTGGCAATATCCACACACACATACATACACATATACATGATGCCAAAATAATATATATAATAAGCCCTCCGAAAAAAAAAAATAGATATATAATATATATATATATATAAATAATATATAATATATATAAATATATAGAGATATATATATATATGATAATAATATATCTATATGTGGCCAAAAAAATATATATATCTATGCAAAAAAGTATATGCCAAAAAAATACAACAAAAAAAAAAATATTAGAACATAAGTGTAAGGTAAAGGGAGGAAAATGATATCTATTACAGATAGAACATTCCTATTGGTTCTTAAAATGGAAGATTATATTACCAATTTCAGAATGATATGAGAGGCCGTAATTTATAATATCCTAAAAAATGTTTGTTAGATGTTTATTTATAAGTTCTGTAACCACCTCATTCCATTGGAACCCATAGGAGATAGGGTCTGCAAGCTAGTAAATCCAAAAGCCTCTCTCTTTTGTAGGGCTTCAAACCTATTATTGATAGTTCTGGAATATGATCAATTGAGAATGAGTTTTGAGTGTCTTATGATCCCCATCTGTTGTTTCAGTTATGGCCCTTGATTAATCCATGAAACATATATCTTTTCCTTATGTTCATCGCTAGGTCCAATCATACGAATTAAGCACTTGTTGGGTGTTTCGCCCAAATGTATTGTTTCCGCGCAAGTACATTTAAAAGATATTACATACCAACTATTACGTTGAGGGGATGTTTATTAATAAGTAATAATAAATAATAATAATAATAATAATAATAATAATCTTAATTTCTATAGCGCCAACAATATTCCGCAGCACTTACAAATCAAGTGGTAAACATGACAGTCCATTACACATTAAAAGTACTTACAAATTAGACACGAGGTTGAGGCCCTGCTCGTGAAGCTACAAATCTATTAGGGTGATGGGGGAAACATGCTGTAAGAAGTGCCAGATTACAATGGATCCCGGGCCATGTTTCATAAATAGGGGGTGGTTTACATGAAAAAAGTAATGATACCCTGCGACCCAACAGTACAATCTATTATACATATAAGTGCCCTGTGAGTACCCTAGTTGCAGGAGTGACAGGATGTGTTGATTAGCAGTTAGGGATCTTGTAGGCCAACCGAGAAATATGTAATTTTTTTTTTCAAGGCCCTCTAAAGCTATGAAGGTTGTGAATGTCCTGAGCCCACCGGTGAGCATATTCCAGAGAATTGTGCCAGCACTGTGAAATCTTGTAGTGCGGGGCCATGGGAAGGTTCGGATATTGAGGAATGTATTCCTGATATCATCATCTAGAGCGAGAGCACGTGTAGGGCGGTAGACATAGACTAGGGAGGAGATTTATGGAGAAAGCCAAGCGCTTGTGGTAGAGCTTTATGGGTGAGAGTGGCTGATTTATAACGTATCCTGTACGGATGGGCAACGCAGTGCAGTGACTGACACAGGGTAGAGGCATCGGTATACGGCGGGGGAGGAAAAATAGCCGGCTGCTGCATTCTGGACGGATTGGAGAGGGGAGAGTTTTGCAGAGAGGGAGACTGATAAGCAAAGGAGTTATGCAAGTATTCAAGACAGAGAAAGAATAAGATGCAGTAATGAGAGTTTGAGCGTTTCCACATTGAGAAAAGAACGGATTTTGAGATATCTTGAGGTGCAGGTGACAGGACGGGCAAGGGATTGGATATATGGGAGAAGGTCATATCAGAATCAAATAAAACCCCTAGACAAGCGGCGCCTGCTGCCTATGGCTAAATGGTGGGTACCACATACAGAATCAGAAATATCAGGGGGGGGTTGGTTAGTAGATGGCGGAAAGACAAGAATTCAGTTCTTAGTGAGGTTTAGTTTTCAGATGAAGATGACATGATGTCAAGACAGCGGACAGACAGTCACTGGTGTTTGTATCAAGTGCTGTGTAGTGATGTCCACGGGAGAAGTGGTATAATTGGGTGGTCATCCGCATAGAGATGGTACTGGAAGTCAAATCTACTGATGGTCTTGTCCAATGGGGGCTGTGTACAATGAAAAGAGGAGTAGGACCTAGACTTGATCCCGAGGAACTCAACAGCTAGAGGAGAGGAGAGAGTCGAGACAAAAATGAAGACACTGAAGGAGCGGCTCAGAGAGGTAGACAGAACCAAGCGAGAGCGTGTCCTGGAGGCCGCTGGTGCTGAGCATGCTGAGAGAAGTTGGTGATCCACAAGTGATCAAATGTATTTAACTAAGCAGAGACAGCAACATATAATCGCGGTGGGATGCCTGGGACTTGCTGTTCCACTACAGGAAGCGTAACCATTTAAACTAAGCAGAGGACAGCTATACAATAATGCAGTGTGGGATTCCTGGGACTATGCCTGTTTCACAGACAGGACGTACCATTTTAAACTGAACAGAGACAGCTAGACAATAAGCGTTGGATGCTGGGACTTGCTGTTCACAGACAGGGACGTACCATTTAACTACAGAGCAGAGACAGCTAGACAGATAATGCGGGTGGGATGCCTGGGACTTGCTGTTCCCACATACAGGACGTAACCATTAAACTAAGCAGAGACAGCTAGACATATAATGCGGTGTGGATGCCTGACTATTTGCCTGTTCCACTGACAGGAAGTACCTTTTAAACTAAGCATAGACAGCTAGACATATAATGCGGTGTGGGATTCTGGGACTTTGCGTTCCACAGACAGGGACGTATTATTTAAACAAGCAGAGACAGCTAGACATAATAAAATGCGGTGGGATCTGGGACTTGCTGTTTCACAGACTGGACGTAACATTTAAACTAAGCAGAGACAGCTAGACATATAATGCGTTGGGATGCCTTGGACATGCTGTTCCACAGACAGGAACTTATATTTAAACTAAGCAGAGACAGCCTAGACATATAATGCGGTGGGATGCCTGGGACTTTGCTGGTTCCACAGAACAGACTTAGCTGTTAAGAAATTAAGAGAGGCGTAGTAAGATGATATTACTGACTCCAAAGTCTGTGTTATTAAATTCAGGGGATAATTCTTATGATTGCCACTTCTAAAATTGCCCACTTAGAAATTTTTGCCACGTTGAAAGTTGGTCCCACCAGTACCTCGTCCACAGACCACACTCTGCAACTTATCTAATGATTGGCCATTTGTGGTGTGATGTGAAATGTTTCCCACCCTTTCCAATCATTGGGCATGTCATGCATCTGTTCCCAGTGGCATTTAAGACATCCAACTTCGGAACGTCTTTTTTTGATAGTATTGTATTTTTTTTCCGCTGATGGCTGTCTGAATGTATTACATGGGGCCACAATCTGTTTTAATTGTGGGTTGCCCATTCTTCTGAAAATGAGTGAGGGATTTTGTGTGAGATGGTCTTTTAAATAGGATCCATCTCTATAATAGCCAATGTTTCTTTAAAACTTTTGTTTAATCTGTTTGATGGGATTGTGCTAAATCGGGTAAAAAAGTTTGTCCTATTAGAAAGTAATTCTACTTCTTTGTTGTATATTTATAGTGGAATAGAGGAAGAGGCCTGCTCCCCTGAGGATTTTTTGAACTTTTTGTATACATACTACTTGGACAGTTCCTGCTCTTGTGATAGATCCCTAATTAGTTTTTTTTTCTGGTAATTTTTTCTCGAAGGTCTTTCAGCTATCGTGGAAGATTGTGTCATAAAAACCGCGCATTAGTGCAATTCTTCGAATGCGTCTTAGTTGTTCGTAAGGGTACATTAGTTTCCATTTCTATGTAGACCAGTGCAATTTCCGTTCATGCCGATTTTAGGGGTAAAGAGATTCCCCAGGATTATTATTGATCTCCTTAATAAATTGTTGGCCTCCTTCTCTGTGCCTCTCCAGATCCATTGAAGAGATAATCGATATATAACTATAGATTTAAATTTTTTTTCGAAAAAAACGTGCTAGAATAATTGTGGTGTATCTCAAATCCACCCATGAACAAGTTAGCGGAATGAAAATGGCGCCACTCTTGTCCCCTTCGTTGTTACCCTTATTTGTCTGTAGGTACGAGTATTGGGTTGGTGAAGTAATTGTTATTAAAAATAAAGAATAACACTTTTAGAAAAAATTCCCTTTGTGAGGAAGTTAGAACTGATCTTCTAACAAGATAATTATTCCAACACATTTTAGCCCTAGGTTATGGTCAATATTGAATCTAGGGCTGTGACATCCATGGGTTATGAAGATAAATTCTTGGTTAAAGGGTGTTGAGGTGAGGTTTTCATGAAGAGTATCTGAAACTCTTCAAAAACTTCCTGAGTTCCTTGAGACTGATGTCTTGTAGGTAAAGGTCCAGTATTGGGATAACCTACTAGTCAGCTATCGATCCCAGAGATAATGGGACGTCCTGGGAGGGCTGTCTGCATTTTTATGTATCTTGGGTTGTGATTAAAAGCAGCTTTTCTTGGGACTGGAATGACGATGAAATTGTTTCTCAATCCAGTAAATGCCCCACAAACACCCGATATCTGATAAAAAAGTCAATAGATTCTATGTTTGGACCCTCCACACAAAAGTTGAGTATCCAGTGAGACCTTCTGAATAGTAATCAAGATCATAAAAGTAAAATGAGGACTCGATGAGTGTAACAGTATACTCCATCAATTACTAAACCGACCTTCCCTTCTCGGACTTGCCCTAAACACGATTGCATCTTCATTTTATGATGACGAGGGCCATATCTTCTTTTTAGACAGAATTTTGGTGATCCCAACTAGGAATATTCCTGCCTATTTATGCAATTATTTTTTTTAGAGGAAACATTAATTATTTTATTTTCATATCCCTAAAATCAGCAGCTACCAATTCTGAAAAAGATTATGTATAAATAAGTGACCTTGGTGGTGATACTGGTAAACTTGACTATTTTGGAAGAACGATTATTTTCCCCTGCTCACGTAGGGAGTTGTATTTTTCTGGGTTCTTATTCTTATGTTTATTTATCTCAAAATATCTTTGTTTAGTGTTAGTTGCTGATAAAATGCTGAAGGTCAAGAAAAAGCTCAAAGGGGTGTCCGGCAGGTGCTGTCGGCAGTATGACAGTCCCTTGCTTTAACACTGATTTTTTATACTCATCTTAGTTTTTGTATTTTAGAGATGTTAAAGATGGGGGCTTTTTGGAGAGATAATGTTTTCCTTTTTTTGCTCAACTGTTTTGTTCCTGGCCTCCTCTCGTCCCCTTCTGTGATTTTTCTTTTTCGATTGGGGGGGAAATAATGTGTTGATCAGCCTGGTTTTGAAATTGGGACATTGGTTGTGTGAATTGAATATGGGACCTGTGGCCTAAAAAATGGACTACTCCTGAGACCCTGGTTTTGTGTTGATCTATAATCCCAGGGTTTTTCAGCTTAATAGTTTGACTAAAGCCCCGCTGGGGCTCTATTTTTCTGATGTGAATTATTGCATTTACTTGGCAATTTAACTTGTGTACCTCGACTGCCTCCAATTTGTCAGTGTTGCATGGGCCATGGATAGTGAAATGGACGTATTTGTACCTCTTCTAGAAGTGAAGGTTTTTGGCAAGGGTCTGTGCACTCAGGGTTCAAGTCCAGTGGTCCTATTGGTGGATCAGTGGGTACTGTTAACAAGGTATTGGGGCTTTGTTCAATCCAAAGATGAGCGTGATCTTTTTTATATTTTTCAATAGTATGCCTGATACTTCTTTGAGCTGTAGCAGTATCTGTGGGGGATTTTAGAGGATGTTGTCCTGGGGTATGGAAAGCGAGGTTTGGCGGTATAACATCAGCAATGTTGTGCTCTTTAATAAAGCATCATTTTGTTTAATTACATGGCTTGGTGTCTCTCAGAGAGGACTCGGATTCTTGGGGTATACAGGGGTATATCTATATTCTGGCTCAGCGGGAGATACGTTCGAACTAGCACACCGCAATCAGTGAGTTTCTTTGGAGTAAAACATCAGGACATGGAGTTAGTAACTGGTTATAACCCCTTTTTATGTCAGAACTGATTGTTTATGACGGTGTTTTTTGGACCTAAAAACACTTTTGACCCATGTTATATAAACTCGGCTTATGGTATAATTGAATTTTCATTTTATTTGTTATAGTTTTCTACAGTAATCTTGAGGTGTATACATTTTTATTTTTACTGTTCATTTTGGAGCTGCCAGTATGGAGGCCTTGTTGTATCTGACGGAAATTATAATGCTTCTGATTGCCTCCTATTTGTTCAGGTTTCTCCTGTGTACCTTTATTAAAGTATCTACCTAGCTTCTTATCTAGTCTGTCTCTTTCTAATTTGCCCCTTTTACGATTAACCAAATCTAACTCATGTTGGGTGGCTTTCCTATTTAGTTCTTGCTCGGTACTGAAGTAGTCTTTATGTGAGGTGTAAGGATTGAGTTCTTGAATGATGGTATTAATTTCATCTATTTGTGCTAAAGCCATATTGTGGCGTTTTACTTGGATTAGATCAATCAGTTTAAGTGAGCAAGTCCGCAAGATGTCTTCCCACTGTCTAGTGAACTCAGGATCTTGTGGGAAGGTTGGGAGTAGGTTAACACGTAATCCACTAGGAATTAGAAGTTCTCTTAGATATACATTTAAAAACATTGCATCGATCTGATGCTGTGCTTCTATAAAGATTTTCTTTTCCAAGTTTTTAAAAAGATGAAGCATAGCATGAGTGTCCTCATCTGGAAATGCTTTAAAATCAGTATTAGCACAGTTCTTATCTGATGTTATCGAAGTCATCAGGCTCTTTGCTAGTCGTTCACGGGTTTGTTGTCGATTCTTGAAATAATCCATTTTCAGATATGTCAATGGTAGGTATAGTATGTGACTTAGGGTGCTGCTGACGTCTCTCAATCAGCGTATCTGCCGACGTGAAATATGCAAGAGACAAAACAAAAACGAGACAGCGCTGCCTAGCGCAATATTGCGACTTTTGAATAAGAAACACTATTACTTTATTTTAAGCACTTATTTTAAGTACTTTAAAATAAGTACTAGTGTTTCTTATTCAAAAGTCGCAATATTGCGCTAGGGAGCGCTGTCTCATTTTTGTTTTTTCTCTTAATCTTCAGATACTTCCCCTCACGCAATCTCCGCTCCTCACAGAACCTTCTTCTCTGCTCTCCCCTTATCAGCTCCTCACACAACCGTCTCCAAGACTTCTCCCGTGCTTCCCCCACCCTCTGGAACTTACTTCCCCAACACATCATACTCTCTTCCACTTTCACCAGCTTCAAAAGCAACCTGAAAACCCATCTTTTCAGGTTAGCCTATAAACTATAGGACCCCTTCTGTCACTACACCCTCCACAAACATGTCTGCCCATCACCTTCTGTCTCTTTCCCCCCTTCCTTGTAGATTGTAAGCCTTCGTGGGCAAGGTTCTCTTTCCCTTTGTGCCAGTTGATTGTCACATACTGTCAGCATTGAACTTGTTTGACTTATGTTATGTTTGTAACCCTCTTGAATGTACAGCGCCCTGGAATCAATGGCACTCTAAAATAAATAATAATTAATAATAATAATAATAATAATAATAATAATAATAATAATAATAAAGGGTCACATGTATGAACCTGTTTAGGTCTAAAACTCACTTTTTATGCCCATAGTTTACTATGGGCAAAAGAGTTTTAGCCCTAAACAGTTTCATACATGTGGCGCAATTGTTGGAATCCTTTTATTTAGGATATATTATAGGGAAAAATCTCAGCTCTAAGGCTCCACTGGAACTTTTTCTGCCACTACAAAAAAATTGCTATTATATCATTGACCATAGAAGTAGCTTGAAAATCTCTTTATAATCCCTCCAGTCAAGCAAGTCACTAGTGTTTTTTTGCTATTGCTTCATTCTGAGTTTTCCGAGTAGTAGCTATTTTTTCCACCATAAATGCTTGGAAATTTCCTTAGAAAAAAAGTGCTTCTAGAAAATGTGGGTTTACACGTAGCCTAAGGCCACTTTCACATGGTAGAACTATGGTCAATGTTTTGTATCAGTGTGTGTAAGTCTAAACTAAGAGTGGGTCCTAAACACAGAATGTAATGCCATTATTACTGAAACGTAATTAGATAAATGCAGCATTAGAATCAAACTCAGTACATAAATACAGTGCCAGAACCATACAATACATATGTGAAGTACAAAGACCAGAGTACCAGGACTAGGTTCATTACATATAAATTGTACCAAAATCAAGCTCTGTAATAAGGGAATTAACATTATTGTATCCATACAACACCAGAACCAAGCTCCGTAATGCCAGAATGAATTTAATTGCATACCTTCAGCATCAGAACCAAGCTCAATACAGAGAATTGCAAAGTCAGTTTAGCCTCTGCTATATAAGTTTGTACCATGATAAATTACTGTTTATTGAATGACCTTAACAATGGTAAGTGTGTGCCGGGAGCTGATGTTTCACAAACAAGAATGCTGAAAAATGCTGCCACATATTTCACTCCAGACCTTACAGTGACTATGGCACTGATCAGATGCAGTCAAATGCAGATTAAACATTAAATTTAGTAACTCCTCTATTCTTTATGACCGCAGTGATGCAGCGTTTTATGCATATAAATCTTCGGCTGCTTACTTTTTTCACATCCTTATTCTCTATGCTAAAACTAACTTCTCATAGAGCTAAATGCTACTCTGTCGGAATAAAACGGTGCTAATCATGGCGCCCCATTAGAACAGCACTACACATTGCACCATACACTGTACCCAATAAAAATAATAGTCACACACTGTGCTACAATAGTGCCACAAAAATGTACATCCTAAATATTATACCACTGCATACTGTGCCTGCTGAGTATCATAGTGTTACACACTGCACCCACTGAAAATAGTGCCATAGCTCCCCCAAAACATTGCCATACTTTGTGCTTTCTCATAGAGGATATTTCTCACTAGGCTGTTTCACTGAGTCACAAACAGCTTTCCACTCAGTCTGTCTCCTCAGGCTGTGGGTGGTTCTATAGCAGTGATAAGCATATTCAGCTTCTAGCTGAGCCATTATGCTGACAAGAGCAGGAGATGTTTGTCTTCAGTAAACACAATAAACACAAGGACCCTGTACTGTGAGAACTAATCTTGTTAAAGATAATTAGTTTATCTCAAGGGCTCAGTCCATCAGTACATCTGTGCTCTCTACTCTCTCAGCTAATCAGATAACAGAGTTATGTTCTGGTATGAGGTATCCATAGCAACCCATTGTCAGGAAAAGCCCACGCCCACTCGAGGGTCTACAGCCTGATTTGGGGTGTATTGTGATGTTGCGCTCCCCCAAAGGGGTGCACAAGGTTATCCGGATACGGTTTCACAGTTGACCCACATGGGCACAGAAAGAGCCTGGGAGTGCAAGAGGATACCCCACTCGCCCACAACCCTGAATGGCTGGGAGAGATCTGTTTACCCACACTGGTGAAACAGAACTCTGCCAGCCCGGCAGACTGCTACCAGTTCCTCATTAGTTATAAGACTGATCCGCTACAGACTTATAACGAGGCCAGGACCCAGCCCAGGTAGCGATATATTAGAGACCAAGCGAAACGGACACGTGAGATCGGTGATCAAGACAACAGACCCGCTCAGGATTAAAGTTTATAGATTTAATCACCTTGGGGGTGAACTAGTCAAACAATACATACACAGAGATAATACTATACAGACATTGGACAGAGGTGCATATACGGATATGGTCATAAAGAAAGAGACACCAAAATTTGTCTATTTAACTTAAGTTAGCCTTGTGCTGGCACACATGGGGGGGGGGTGAATGTGGCCTTTTTCCTGCGTGTGGATGCTCCTGAAATGCTGGTTCAGATACCCCCTCTCCAATAGAGGCAACAACTGGGTTCCGACTTATAACTGTACTGGGACATCCCACGTCACACCACCTTCACATCACCTGTCACACCCTCTCATGCCTCTGGGACGGTCTACACTCCTCCCTCTCAGACCATGCTGTTTTTGACTTTGGACACAAAATGGGTCATATCGCGGCAGGGCATTGGGACAGAACTGAGCCAGTGATACTATCAGAATCGGATGGGTCCAAGCTACGACTTGGTAACAAACACTGACTTTCTGCTACGATCCTTGTCGAAGCCTTCCATTTTTCCCTGCTCATGTGCCCTACAAACGTGAGAGTGACAGCTATGCATGTGGGAAGTTTCATATTTCAAAATATGAAACTGTGGTGGACCTATGATGCACGGTTCTCCCATAAATCCTTATGACATTTCGGCACAGATGAGGCTTGTTCATCTCATTCATGCTGGGGGACCGGGACCAGTGCCCTGGGTGAGGTGCTAACAAAATTAACTGACAATCCTTTGATGCTTCAACTCCCTGCTGGACTGGTTTCCTATGGATGGATCATTTGTTTAATTGAGTGCTTCCTCATGACTAAGGTAAAATCTAGTGACCAATTTATTTAGAAAAAGTCTTCACTTAACTGTCCCTTCATGTTGAATGCTAATCTTTGTAGTGAGAAAAACCCTTTAAATGTGTGTCAAATAAGGCCCCTAAAACATAAGTCCAACACAAAAGCCCCCTGAAAAGTTAGTAGTGCCCTAGTATATTGAGCCTGTCAAATAACCTTGCAAAGTGCCACTATGTTGTTTCCGCATATTAATCCTTTATAGTGCCTTACAGAGTGCTAATGCATATTACCCTTCTACACTGCCCCCACATATTTCTGCTTTTATAGCGATCTCATTATAGTACCTTAAATAGTTCTTTCTTTATAATGGTCCTCAAATACTATTGTCTTAAATGTCACCTATACAGTAACTCTTTAAACCGCCCAAAAAGTGCCCCCTATAACGAAAAAGAAATACCTGTCTCTTTTCCAAAGTCGACATCCAGAAATCAGGTAGTTAGTTAATGAGGGTATAGCGCTGCCTGCATCACAGTAAGATGTCAGGTGGCACCTGCTTTTCTGCCAGTGCCTGTGTATACAAATGAAATTGGGGTAAATAATTAAGGACCCTGTTCTCCCTTGTCATGTGAACCAGTTGTTAGTTTAACAAACGACTGGGAAGATGATTGGATCCCATTCTTTTCCATTGATTTCTCAACCTATTTTCTGACTCTTTTCATTTCACTCTTTTTGCCTTTTTTTCCTTCTTTTCTTCTTCTATTTTTCCTTACTCACTTTTTACCGCTTACCTAATTTGTCTTCATGTTTATTCCTTTTATGATCATCTGCCTCATTCCACAACCTCATGAATAAAGGGAATAGTGATGTATACTGGCTTTTAAGGGAAAAAAGGCATGCTTTGGATTTAAAAAATTGGAATGGGGAGCCCTATGGTACATTTGGCTTACAGAGAGCTTTTCCATTTATATGGAAAACATAGGTTTTTTTAATGTATTGAGCATAGCCTAACTCTTTAATAGTAAGCTATAAAACCAGAGGAATCATTCAATAAAGCACTGCAGCCTCTCGACATTAGAATACATGACAGTTACCTTGATGCTGCTTTATTAAAGGCCCCACCATACAGTAGATTCTCCAAGAGCAGTGGGAAATGAGGGAATAGAAGCAGGGCATGAAGATATGTTTCTCGCCAACAATGGGTTACCCCTGTTTATAGCTAGCAGATTAAAAAAAAAACTGCCGAAGCTACGGATTGTATTAAAATGAGGAGCTGTCGGGGATCAGAAATTGCGAAGCTGTCAGAAGCCGAGACGTATGTCAACATTATATCTTCATTAGAGTTTCTCGCAGGCGGCACCAGAGCGTCTTGAGACACAAAGCCAGTCCCCTATTACTGACACAATTCTGTACACTGCACAGAACAGGAAAGGGAAAATTTTAACAGGCAGGGGGCCCATATGGAAAAGGCCGGTGTTATACACGGGTGTATACGGGCCCCAAACAAGACCCCGGAAAATTAAAGCTTTGCACCTATGGGGCGGGAGCTGGCATGTCCACTTTACTTTTCTGCAATTAGTATGACTGGTTTCCTTCTTCTATGGGCTACTTTCACAGACCTTGAGCGCAATAATCACCTCACATGAATTATACAGCTTCATTTGCTTGCAGTACCCTGAATTTATATATATAGGCAATGAGCAATAGTGCCCATGGACAAATGTAAATGAAATAGCCAAGAATAAAGGGAACAAGATAAAATGTAGCAATGCAGAATATAAATCTGAACATTAAAGGAGTTTTTCAAAATCAGAATATTGATAACTTTTCCTTAGGATAGGCCCTCAATCTCAGTTTGGAGGGGAGAGAATCTCAGCACCCTTGTCAATCAGGGGGCCCTTTCTGGCGGGATATGCTTGGGCCAGTGCTGTGGCCTCATTATTATTTATAGGGTTCTACACCCGCTGTTACATGAGTGGCGGGAGTGGGAGGGTAGCTCGCAGGTCTGTGTCCCCCTTCATTGATTTTCCCCTTTGATCCATAAACCCCCATGTTTGTACACTTAGCAGTGATGCAGGGTATGCTTGGGCAGGTGTTGTGGCCCTTTCATTATTTATATGGGTCCATAAACCGCCATGCTCTATACTTAGCATTGGCGCAAAGTACGCTCAACCGTGCACTGTGTTTCCTTCAATGTTTACACGAGTCTATACACTTGAATGGTGTAAACTTATTAGCACTGGTGCTGTTCATTGAGTGGCGGTGGTGCAGGGTATGCTCAGGCGGGTGTTTTATCGTCTTTATTGTTTATATAGGTCCATACACCTCCATACTCTACACTTAGTGGTGGGGCAGGGTACGTTTATGAGGGTGCTGTGGCCTCTTCATTGTATACATGGATCATGCATGCTGTACATTTAGTAGCAGTGGTGCAGGGTATGCTCAGATGGGTGTTGTGTTGTCTTCATTATTTACACGAGTCTATATACTTGCATGGTGTAAACTTATTAGGTGGTGGTACCTAGGGGGGGGGTGCGGGTTGTCGATGGGTGCTGTGTTGGGCTTTATTGTTTTAAAAGGTCCATACACCTCCAACTCTACCTTAGGGTGGGGGGCAGGGGATTTTTTTGGGTGCTGGGCCTCTTCATTGTATACATGGATCCAACACCTGCTCTGTACCAGTGGGAGGGTGCGGGTATCTCAGATGGGTGCTGTGTTGTCTTTATTGTTTACATAGGTCCATACACCTCCATGCTCTACACTTAGACAGGTGCTGTGGCCTCTTCATTGTATACATGGATCCATACATGCTGTACACAGTGGGGTGGTGGTGCAGGGTATGCTCAGATGGGTGCTGTGTTGTCTTCATTGTTTGCATCAGTCTATAAACTTGCATGGTGTCAATTTAGTAGCACTAGTGCAGAGTATGCTGGGGCAGGTGCTATGGCCTCTTCATTGTTTATATGGGTTCATACATGGGCCTGCATAGCGCCCCAGCTACTAAACGCGGACACCCTTCCTCCTCTTGCCGTGTATGCCGAACGTGTTGCTCTCTCTGTCGCTTCTCCAGCAGCCACCGAGCATGACTTGCAGTTTTGTTGGTTATGATGACCCCGCCACTGTAACAAGAACAGAGCCTGCATCGCTGTAAGCCCTGCCTGATTGCAGCAGCGACGGCCCCAAGAACCACACAGGTTGCACATGATTCCCCTCCTCTCCCACCGATGCTGCCTGAATAGTGGGGACTGAAGGAGGAGGCTCCATGCTGTAACGTATGGAGATCATAGGCTCACCAAAACAAAGGTATTGCATAATAAAGGTTGTAAAAACTCATATTCAAACCTTCAAATATAACATCTATCGACCTACAGAAAGTGATCATCCTTTAGTACCACTGAGAGGCATCTGTAAGCTGCACAGTAATAGTCTGATTGGGATGATTATTTTGAACTTTAGAATTTTTTATTATTTATTTTAGATTATATGTATTGTTTTAAAGATATGTAGGCTGAATATAGATATCGAGTATATTGTGAGGTGGGTCCGCCATGGTTTGGATCTGTTTTTCCAGCACATTCCATAGAGTCTCAATCATACTGACATGTAGAGAACTTAAAGCCCAAGTCAAGATTTGCAGTGTGGTAGGAGCATTATCCAGCTAACAGAAGACACTTCCTTTAGGGAATACATTTGTTATGATCTGGTGTACTTGACTTGGGATAATGTTTTGTAGGTGATAAATGTCAAAGTGATTTCCACATAAAAACCAGGACCCAAGGTTTCCTAGCAGGATATTGTCCAGAACATCACATCACTTCCTGCAGCTTGTCTTCTTCCCATACTGCATCCTGGTGCCATCTCTTCACCAGATAAACAATACAAACCCCAGCAGGGCCAGTTTAACAGCATTTTGTGCTCTGAGGAATAGCAGTTCATGGGTCTTTCCCAAATAACATCAAACCAAACAATGCCTCTAGTCACTCCCAAACACGATACCAGATCATGGCATATCTCTAACCATCGCTAAAAACACCTGTATCATCATGCCGCCTATGTCGGACACCCCTCTGACATCTTGTATGCAGCTTGAAGCCTACAAGACTAATTAGCAGGGCGGGGAGCCAATGGTCACGTGCTCCACCTTGGTTTTTACATTGTTTGCATGTTCTAAGAACACAACAACAGTGTGACCTGGATTCCCAGAATATACATTCAACCACCTGAGGCCCTTATGCTTGTGGGGCTCCTGGGCAACTGCTGAGTGTGCCCAATGGAAAAGATGGCCTTGCATACCTGGCTGTCTAGATAATTTAAGGTATATATCGGGCAGAAATTGAACTTTCAGGTCTCGAAGCTGAAGTACTGTAAGGAGGAAAAATTGTTAAAAGAAAGGTTATGAAAAACTCTAACAAGGGCCAAATTGTGTAGTGTTCCCAATGTGCAGTGGTTTGTCCTTACCAAAGGTGATACACGTAGGACAACTGTTGAACCATTGACAGCTAATGGCCCTTAGGGCTCATTGATGCAATTTGGTAGTGAACACTAGGGTCTGATCCCACAGAAGATCCAGTGTAGCCCTAACTGCTCAAAATTTTAATGCTGGATATGAAAATAGGTGTCAGAACACAAAATGCATTGTAGCTTGTTGTGCATGGGGCTCAGTAGTCACAAACCAATCAAAGAAACCAATGCTGACCCCTGTCCACCTCTGATATTGCCTCCAAGAAACAAATATGCATACGAACTGAACCAAAGGGCAATTAAAAGAGGCTTGTTATGATGAATTACATTTTCATTTACATCACGTGGATGGCTGGGTGCACTTTGCAGTCTGAAGCTCTGGGCAATGTTCTGCTGGAAAACCTTGGGTCTTGGCATCTATGTGAACATTACTTGGACGGGTACTACCTACCTAAATATTATTACAAATTATCTTCTCCCCTTCATACCAACAGCCTGCTCTTATAGCAAAGGCGTCATTCAGAAGGATAATGTCGTTGCCACACGGAAAATGCTGTTCAAGAATGGTTTGAAGAATATAACAAAGAGTTCAGGTATTGACCTCCAAATTTCCCAGATCTCAGTCCGGTTGAGCATCTCTGGGATCTCCTGGCAAAAAGGGACTTAAGGGATCTGCTGATAAAATCTTGGTGCCAGATACCCCAGGACTAGTGTTGAGCGATTTTTATCGACAAAGTTGAAATCGGCACTTTTTTTTTTGATTATCGAAATCGGCGATCAGCGATAATGTGGTTAAAAATCTGCGCATAATCTTTTAATATCGGCCATTTTCAGCCTATCCTTTCATTTTAGCCAGTCAGTTTGCACAGGGCTTAGTTCTGGACGTATTTACATCCGTATTTACGTCCCTAAAAGCATCAAAAAATGTTGCTAAAATAATGTACTATTAGCTTACAATGGATTTCCGATGGCAATCAGGATGTAATTTCGGACGAAAAATACCGATGTAAATACGTCTAGAAAAAAGGGCCCAGGGAACATAGAAATCCTGCTTGGAGTACCACAGGTCCCAGAAACCCCTTTGTGCTGTGCTGGCTCTTGCTGTAGATAGGAAATACAATACAAGGTGAAAGAAGAACTAATAAAATTTTTTACACAAAGAAACAAAAAAAAAACATCTGTACCACATCTGTCAATCATCTGTACCACATCTGTATCACAGCTGTGCAACATCTGTATCACATCTGTGCAACATCTGTACCACATCTGTCAATCATCTGACCACATCTTGTATCACAGCTGTGCAACATCTGTATCACATCTGTGAAAACATCTGTCCCACATCTGTCAATCATCTGTACCACATCTGTATCACAGCTGTGCAACACCTGTATCACATCTGTGCAACATCTGTACCACATCTGTCAATCATCTGTACCACATCTGTATCACAGCTGTGCAACATCTGTATCACATCTGTACAATATATGTACCACATCTGTACAATATATGTACCACATCTGTACCACATCTGCACCACATCTGTACAACATCTGCATTGCCTTATTTGATGTTCAATTAGTGTAATTTTCAAGGACTTTGTAATACTTTTTTGATAGAGACTTTTTTGTTTTTGGATCAAATATATATATAATAAAATATATATAAATATATATATATATATATAATATATTATATATATATATATATATATTGGCATTAATGCTATAGGAGAAAAAGTCCTAATATATAGCTTTGGTAGTTTTTATTGTATGTTTAATTAATTCTTCATTTAATTGATAAATGTATTGTATTCTTCATACTCTGTGTAATGTAGTGCCAGCGAAATCCGAGCGTATTTACATTGCCAATACGCACCCCCCTTTTGTGACGCGTATTGGCAATGTAAATACGCTCGGATTTCGCCTGGCACATACATTACACAGAGATGATCCAAAGAACAAAAAGCCCTCTATCAAAGTATTACAAAGTCCTTGAAAATTACACTAATTGAACATCAAATAAGGCAATGCAGATGTTGCACCAGATGTGGTACATACAGTCATTAAAAAAAAAGTTTGGGCACCCCCTATTAATCTAAATCATTTTTAGTTCTAAAAAATTTTTGGGTGTTTGCAACAGCCATTTTTAATTTGCTATATCTAATAACTGATGGACACAGTAATATTTCCGGATTGAAATGAGGTTTATTGTACTAAAAACAAAATGTGCAATATTAGCTATTAGATATATCAAATTGAAATGGCTGTTGGCAAACACCCAAATATTTAGAACTAAAAATGAAATTTTGATTAATAGGGGTGCCCAAACTTTTTCATATGACTGTATATTTTAACAGATGTGATACAGATGTTGCACAGCTGTGATACGATTGTGTACAGATTTATTGATAGGGTGTGGTACAGATGTTTTTTTTTTTGTTTTCTTTATGTAAAAAATGTATAGTTCTTCTTTCACCTTGTATTGTATTTCCTATCTACAGCAAGAGCCAACACAGCACAGGTGTTTCTAGGACCTGTGGTACTCCAAGCAGCATTTCTTGCTTAATTCTTTATTCTTCTTTTAAAAAAAATCATTTATTGAGTAGTGTACTGCTGTAAGTGTAGAACTAGAGCATTCACTAATCCTACATGCTTCGCACATTGATGCACATTTTCCCCCAAAAAAATAGGCCAAATCACATTTTACATTTTTCCCCATAGAGTTTAATGGTTTCGGGCGAAAATCATTATGGGTAATTGGAAAATCCCTCGAAAATTTTGCCGAATCGACTATCGAACATAACATAATTTAACATAATCGCTCATCACACCCAGGACAATTCAAGTTCTTGTGTTTTATTTTTGATGGTCAAAGCGCTTGACGCAAAAGGGTAGACCTGAATAAAAAGGTTTTTTAATTTTAAAACTTTTGGTGTAATCGCCGTCCAGAATGTAAAGGGAATTTGGGTCTTTTAAAACTCAGTACATTGTACTTTTGTACCAATTCCCCCATTTACCATAGCATAAATTTTAATTGAAATGTCTGCAGGCTTAAATCAAGAATCTCAATGCAAAATCTATGTACGGGCCATCCCACTTACCATATGTCATTTATACTATTATAACTTATACTACAGTATATTTTTCTATGGCAAAGAAGGTTATGGGTCCCCTCAAGCACCAGGTACATCAGCTATCTCTACACCACTATATGCCTTGATAGCATACATTAAAGTCCCTTTCCCCCCTGAATGTAATAAACCTTATAAGTCACACCACAGGGGTGATATATATATAATCTGATATGCAGCAATTTGCGACCAAAATAAGTTGTAAATTATGGCCACCGTAGTTATGTAACAAATTACAACTTCTCTACCTACTTCCAGTTGTTAAAAGGTGAAGGGGAGAAGTAAGTCTCAGTTTTTTCTAAACCTTTTTGTTTTTAAAGTCAGAAAACAGCTCTAATTGTGGTGCAAAGCTGCACCTGTTCAAAGTGACAGATTCATGTCAAAGTACAAAGTACAAACTTTGGTGAAAATCATCAAAAAACTGGACCATAGCCATAAGCCTAAACCTAAGTTACTGTTAGAGTTGTTTAAGGAGTTAACTTCTGCCAACTAATTTCCTTTCTGACATCCAGCCCAATGTCATTTCCTGTTACTTTTTAAAAAAGCCCCCAAAATCTGAATCCTTTTCCGGGGTTCCAAACATTGGTTTCAACCCGAAAGTGACTTCAGGGCGGACATTGGACCAGAAGGCAGGCTGCAGTTTAGTTAACCCCTAAAACGCCTTTATCAACCCTAACCATAACTTAGGGTTTAAATTTTAAAATTAAGGATAAGAAAGGTTAAGTAAAAATTCAGGTTCAAGACATCCAGAACAAAAAATGTTTTCACAGCATTGGGTTAAACCAAATGGAAGCATACGCCGTAAAAATATAGAGGGAAAGCACAAAAATTTTTAAAAAAAGTTCCCAAGAACTTTTTAGACTGGTGTATAAAATGCCAGTCTTAATAAATTTCTTCCTAAGTCATATTGTGACAAGGTGCACGCTATTTTTTACATTTATGAATCAATCATTGCATTAGTTTTCATCATAATACTCATATCCACAGTACTGTACATATTGTGCTGTGGTATCTCACATTGTACTGTATGCGCATATTGCCATCTGTTCGCCAAATTTACCTCTTTTTCAGTTATGCCTAGATTGAAAACTACACAAGTTTTCAAGGGGAAATAATCACCCTCTTTTTATAGCCAATATTAAGTTTTTTTAAAGAACACCAATGAGAAAGTCAATTAGGCACAACCCAGTGAGATATATGTACTAATCCTGTCTAATTTTCAGACAGTGTAAATTAAGTTATATGTCTTCAAGACAAACAGTATGTCAATAAAAAATTATAGCTTGTTTTAATTCACATTAAAATACCAATAAAAAAAAAAAACAGAAGATAAAATACATATTGTAGATAGCAGCAACCATCTACAAAGTATGTGTCAGGGACTGTCAGGGACACACGCAGAGACACAGACGAGTGAGGCCCTGACACTGGTCCCAACCCCTGTCCCTGCCTTTTGGGGAACCCGACTCCTTACTATGTCGGGCCCCAACCTGAAGACTGATGACTGCTATGAGCCAAGTGGAACACATACGAAGACAAACAAACATGGAACAAGCAAGAGAAGTCGGGCAGACCAAGTCAGTAACGAACGGACAACGCAATACAAAAACGTGAGACAAAAGAATAATCAGCAACCAGGCAAGAGTCAAAGAGCACAGAAAGTCAAATAAGAGACCAGGCAACCTATAGGGAAAGAGAACCATATAGCAGGCAAAGAGGACAGGAAGGTGAGAATATAAATAGGGAAGGGGAGGAAGGAGAGCAGTTATGGTCACAGCGGCCGTGGCCGGCGACTAGAGCCAGATGCAGAGGACCTATCTGGCATGAACGTGACAGTATGTATGTGGAAATATCACAAAGTGTCTAAAAGGTGCTCAAAACTTCCCACATAAAACTAAAGTAATTAAATCCCATATACTTAGGACATAAATTATAAACATATATGGCCACATGTATGAAACAGTTTGTCTAAAACTCAATTTTTTCCCAATAGAAACCTATGGGAAAAAAAGTGAGTTTTAGACCAAAACCGTTTCATACATGTGGCCCATAAAGGCAATTTGGGATACTGACTGTTACAAAGACACCTTATGTATGAAGACTGTCTAACAGTAAGACTGTCTTTTTTGCCCATAGAAACCAATCAGAGCTCAGCCTCCAGTTCAAATAGTGCTCTGAAAAATAAAAGTTGAGCTGTGATTGGTTGCAATAGTCCACAAAGGCAGTCTTACTGCTAGACAGTCTTCATACATAAGGACCCCAGGATTGCCACCCAGCCATGATACATATTAAATTTTTACCAGGAGGCCAGTACTACACCTGTACTGGCACTGTTAAAGTAGTTGTCCAGATCATAGGAAAATTAAATAATATGCTAGTGCAGACCAATAAAAAAAGCCTATACTCATCCTCCTTCTCCCCTTTGTTCCATTGTTGGCTGATCCGTCACCGCTGCAGTAAATCAGTGTTTGGAGCTGTTCACTTCTGAATAGTGATGTGAGGAGCATAGCAGCAGCAGTCCTGTTCAGAGAACAAAGTAAACTGGAGACCGGGGAGATCCAGTGAAGGGATGCAGGAGAGGCATAAGATGCACATAAGTTCTTTTTATTTTATTGGCCTGCACTAGCATATTATTTATTTTTTCTATGACCAAGACAAATCCTTTAAGTGCTTGTGACTTTCTTTTAGAGATATAGATCAAGAGGACTCCCAATTTATACCTCCGAGGAGACATCAACCTCCCTATTATAGATATATAGATCAACAGTGGATACAGGCCCCTGCTGCGGCACCACACAAACATAAAATGAAAGCCGGGGTCACTGTCAAAGTATCAGGTAGTACCCCAAACAAGGGTATTTTGACTGGGGACATTCACCCTATTGCTCTATTGAAGTCAAAAAACACCTTTGCATCTTGGTCCCAGGTTTTATACTGTTGTCTTTTTAAACTTTTATACTAAAAACTCGCTTAGATTTTTTATTATAAATGTCCTTTATTTGCACTGGTTAACGCATAACCAGCTAATACTGAGAGTCTCTGACACTTGCTATCTACGGACTGAGAGTCGCTCCCATAGGCCAGAATAGAAGCTCTATACACAAGTATGAGAGACTTAAATTGTAACAATGTTGTTGTAAGGGATGTTTTTCTCCACTCCACCCCTCCCATAAGAGGATTCTAGATAATCTAGAAACTGTATAAAAAGGTAGAACTCAGAGCCCGTAGTAGTTCTGCAGATAGAGATCAGTGGTTAGCAGAGGAGACCCCGGCAGACTTCCTATGTGACCAGAAGAGGATTCTGAAGATACGAAGCCAGAGATCCTGGAGCACCAGTACTTTGACCAGAAACCCATCCAGATGATTGAGCCACAGATCCTAGGACACCAGTGCTTTAGCCAGCATACCAGCCTTCTGAGACGAACAGCTAGCCCAGGCCTTTCCTCAGTAGAGAGCCTTGGTCTACTAGGGGGAGACTGGAGAAGTCACTTTGTATCTTGCCTGTAGTGTTTTGCCCTTGAGTTCCCCCATTAACTAAGTGCCCTGGTTTAATGCAGACACATGACTCTCTTGTCTTATTTCTGATTAGGGTGCACCATGCATTACCAACCCTTCCAGAGAGCAATAACACGTGGTGACACCTCAATGGTGTCTGGGTAAAGCAGTGTAGAATTCGGACCAACCCAGATCGGAGTACTAATCAACACTTCAGAAGAGAAATGCTGCAACACTGACTTACTTCCCCAGGGAAAAATTTGATGATGCTACTTTACATAAATGGTAACTATCCATATTTGGAGAGTGTTATCATCGGCGCTTCCTATAGGAACCAATCATCTCGCATCCTCTGCTATCACTCAGACAATGTGTTGTTCAATCCCTCTACTTAATCACAGAGAGCATAGAGCAGTTTTATGGTTACAGCAGCATAGTCTTCTCTGTACTGCCCTGCACTCATATCTATGATCAGTGCTGAGAGGAAACAGGAAGTGACTGCTTGGACAATGCTGGATTCTGGAGAAATATAATATTAATGTCACGAGTCAAGAGAAAAGGCCATAGATGTTGTGGTGGAGCCAGCTGACTTGTAGTCCTACAAACTGTAGTTCGTGTCATCACAGTGGAAGGAGTGAGCGCTGGCCCCCTAAACACTTCCCTCGTGTCTAACACAATTGTCAAAGGAGTGGTTTGCTTTGATGGAGACAGTCTGGGACCCCTCCAGGGCACTGCTATAATAGTGATGTCTGGTGTTGGGGTGCCTATGATCTTGGTGCAATTTAGAGAACTGCCAGACACTCGTGACCTTTACACATTGCACTTCTTCACTGAATGTAGCTTATGAAACTGTATCGGCAGGATACAGTCTCTCTTTTAGGTACAGTTGAGTATGTTCAAAATATTTGCATATAAGGTGTTTACCTCGTGTGTTATAAACATGGTTATAATTTATGATGGCAATTGGGTATGGTTGACTCATTGTGTTGTATAAGAGATCTAAGGGAAGAAACCAAGGAAGGGACCCTCACAGGTTGGCTCCTTGTGGAAAAAACAGACTTAAGTATTCATGTTTACTTTGCACTACCATTCCCTATTGCAGGGGGTAGAGCCAAATACGTTAATGACATGGAAGTTGCATGGTACTGGCTATCACCGGAGGTGCATAAAGAAGCCAGTATCATAAGAGAGCACTTGTGTAGATTTATCTCTCTTGAATGTAGACAAGATTCAATTCTTCTTTGAAGTTGCAATGTAATTGTTCCCTCTGTGTGGACTGAATAGATACAGGGAGTCGTAATAATTTGTGCAATGTCATGTATGCGATTTAATAGGAATATCTATAGCGGCCACTGCCCTCTAACCTGGTTAGGCCAGGACTTTAACAAACCCGGTTAGTTCAAGCCTGTTGGTGTGGGGGCGAAGCTTGAAGACTCCTCCCACATTGTTATGGTACTTTTCAGTAGCATCTGATATTAGTTGATTGTGAAGACCTAACTTTCATATGCATACATTGGCTGCTAAGTGGCAGCAAAGTATAAAACACATTGCACATTAATCCTCAGTGTAAGCACATAACCAAAGCATTATAAGCACATAACTAATAATGTATTATACAATTTCTAACTCACAAGAATGGTGAGTAGAAAGGGTACTGGGATACCACATTATTCCTTGCACTGCCCTTTAACAGGGATCTTTACATTACCCCCCTCGCTGCCCTAATCTATCAGGTATGCATCTTTAACTCTTCCACTGCTTATCAGGGATGCTTATAATAATCTTTTTACTATCTATAAGTATACTGTGGTGGGGCCATGGGGTACTATAGAGCTAAAATGCTCTCTGAACTAGGCTTTGGCTATTTCACTACGATATATACTCTATTTGCTGGACACAAAAGCATGGTCTAATACATATCCATGTAGATCCAATCCTGGCCACTGCAGTGGGAACTCGGCTGTACATTACAGCCAGCTCCTACTCCAGATGGCACAGGCAAAGATTCTGAATCAGCACTATCCAGTTTGCTTGGGAGAATTGTCAACTGTTCTGGGAAAATCCCCCTTTTTCTGAACATCTCCTGGACGATTTTAAATTTTTAGAAAAACATTTCAATCCGATCGTCGTTTCCCATTAAAATCAATGCACAATGAAAATGGTGCGGCGTGTTGATCTCGACTTTTTACCCGATTTTACCGGGAAAAATCGGAAAAATCGAGATCGAGAAATCTGTAAAAAAGCACAATTTTGGTGCAGTTTTAACTGCACTCCGATTAAACTGCCGTTATTACCAGCAAGCTCTTTTTCATTTCTCTAAACTGTTTGGAAAGTGAGTAATCAATTAGTGTGTTTGTAATCCATAGGAATTTCAGACACGGTAATTGATTACTGACTTGAAATACCTTTCTGAACAATTTAACTGAAAGAAGCTTGCTGGTACTAAAGGCAGTTTAATTGGAGCGCAGTTAAAACTGCACCAAAACTGCACTGTGTGAAAGTACCCTAATTAGTGTTTCATAGTTTCATAATTTGCAAAGCCGAAAAAAGACAAGATGTCCATCCAGTTCAGCCTGTTGTGCTAAGGTGTTGATCCAGAGGAAGGCAAAAAAAAAACAATGAGGTAGAAGCCAATTGTCCTCATTTAAAGGGAAAAATTCCTTCCCGACTCCAATCTGGCAATCGGAAAAATCCCTGAATCAATGACCCATCTCCAAATTCCTAGTCACTATAACTTGTTATATTATTACGCTCCAGAAATGCATCCAAACCCTTTTTTAACTCTGTTATTGAATTCACCATGACAAGTTTCTCTGGCAGAGAATTCCACAGTCTCACTGCTCTAACAGTAAAGAACCCCTGTCTTTCCTGTGCACTGGTGCCCAAAACTGTACACAATATTCCATGTGGGGTCTAACCAGTGACTTGTACCAATGTTGATCAGTGGCATATTATGAACCGCCAAGGTGAGCTCTATTTACCGGAGGATCAACCCATTTTGACTGAGATCATTTTTATGTTTTTGATTCTTTGCATTCTGTCTGTCATAACATTTATATTTTTAAGGTTATATGCTTTTGTGGGACCCTGTTTTCATGGAACAAGACATTTTTTTTTCAGGAATCATATTCTGGTATCTATATGGAAGCATTTAGTTACCCTGATTTTTTTTAGTATGGGGAAATTCACGTGGATTCGGATTTTAAAAACGGTCATAAACCAGCTGTAAAACCATCCCTATAGATCTCAATTAAATATTCACCGTTTAAA
This sequence comes from Phyllomedusa bahiana, assembly GCA_025379985.1. Taxonomy (NCBI): domain Eukaryota; kingdom Metazoa; phylum Chordata; class Amphibia; order Anura; family Hylidae; genus Phyllomedusa; species Phyllomedusa bahiana. The sequence goes on from JAODAL010003146.1 coordinate 99,603, forward strand.
AAAAAAAAAAACTCAGAACATGCTCAATCTTTCACCGTATTCAGAAAACAGCAGAAAATGTATTATTGAATTCAATGGGATGGCATGAGAAATGACCAGAAAGCTCTGTGCACGACTTTGCTGCAAATCTGCATCCAAAAACTCAATAGTGCTCTATGATGCAACAATGATTGAAAACGGAATTGAAAACCATGTTAAATCTGATGAAAATACGCAAAATAAAACGAAAATTGAGTTAATAATCCTTAGGTTCTTGTGTAAAATACTGTTCAAATACTCATGGGATGATGCGGTTTAGGTTTAAGAATCCTTTGGGTGCTCTCAGACGGTGCGTTTTTGATGCTTTTTTTGTGCAGCAGTGCACAGCATTGATTGCTGTGCCTCTCTGCACAAAAAACACATAAAAAACGCACTGTGTGAAAGCACCCTTTGTCGTGAGGAGGTGGACTTAGGGGATGCCGGTAAGGAGCTTTGTAGTGGAATTGCAGGGATCCCACTACATAGCGGCCGGGTGCCGCACGCCATTCCTCACTGCAATCGGGGCGCCCACAGCGAAAATGCAGATCGCTTAACATGGCAGCTAGAAGCCTTGTGATGGCTTCCATCGACGCCTTGTTTTCGATTTCTCCATTTTCAGTCCCAGGCAGGAAGTGGGGAAACCGCCATATTGGTACACTCTAATACATTGTCGCCTATAAAATAAATTAGGCTGTTTAAAAGATCAAGCCCCCTAGTTTTGTAGTACCCTAGGGGGACTCAAAGTTAAAGTGAAAAAAAAATGTTTAAAAGTGTAAAAAAAAATAAAAAAGTATTAAAAGTTCAAATCACCCCCCTTTTGCCATTTTTTTTTTACAAATAAAAGAAATAAAATAATACAAAAGTTATACATATTTTGTATCACCACATCTGAAAAAGTCTGATCTACTAAAATATAACATCATTTATCCCATACGCTGAACACCATAGAAAAAAAAAATTCAAAAGCCCAAAGTACATTTTTTTGTTCATTTCACATCCCCTAAAAATTGGAATATATTTAATCAAAAAGTTGCATGTATTCCAAACTGCTAGCAATAAAAAGTACACTATAGCCCTCAAAAAATGCTATTTCACTCAAGCCCAGTTATTGGTCGCAGAAAACGGCGAAAGATGGAAGATGTTTGGAATTTTTTTTACGGTACCAAAGAATAATGAAAACCCTACATGTTTGGTATTGCCAGAGGTGTATCAACCTGTAGAATACAGATAACACATCAACTTTACCAAAGATTGAATGCCGTAAAAACAAAAGTCCTGGAAACATGACGCAAGTACACAGCTGTGTGATGGATACATGTTGGATCTGTTTAGGATCCGATTAATGCAGAGTTTTTGGATGCAATTTTCAGATCCAAAACGGTTTCGAAATCGGATCCAAAAATGCTGTGTGAACGGCCCTATAATCGGTGCCTCTGAGACTAGAGGTCATTTTTGTTAGCTGGTGGCTCAGGATCCTAAAATAACTATTTTGGGGACTCCATGACCTCCTCTACATCTTGTTGATTGGTTAAATATGTTGGAAATGTTTATTTTGTCAATAAATTGTCTGCTGTGGCCAATTCAATCCAACCTGGAGCCTTTTGTCGTAATGGGGCTTGGTTTTTGTTAGGTGGCGAAAAGTATTGTCGAATTGGCTAGAGCAATTGGTTGATGTATCAGGTGAGTGCCAGAGCTCAAAATCCAAGGAGACGCCTGCTTTCTGTACCTCTACCACGCACTGGCTGCATGGTGCGGGGAAAGTGAAGAGCCAGTCCTTCTGCGCCCGGTCCTTGTCTATCCCTGCTTACTGCGTCTCAAAATAAAATGACAGGGCGGGCGCTAAATTCCACAGAAGTGGTTAAAAGGTAGGGTCCAGGTTAAATGAAAATGTCATCGGCATACCTGTTGGGGGGTGGTTTTGTTCACACACAGCTACCGGACTGTCAGACCCTGTCCTAAAAAATGAAATCCTTTACCTGAAATTGCATATTTAGGAACACATATCACACATTATGTCCCCAGTTCTAGATTACAAACTCGACTCTGCTGCATCAGTTCAGCTTCTGCTCGCATGCATTTATAAATTGTGAACACAAAATCCATTATTGTGATGTTGCACAGCTATTCCTGACTAATCTATCACAATCTAGATAACATTGAATGAAACCACAGATAAGAAACGGCATCTCTGTATCCAAACAGCAGCCATACAGTCCAATCCTTCCATTTTACTCCGGCTGCATATTAGGCTTAGCACCTAATAACCTCTATCACTGGCACACAGCACCGATCCTGTATGGTGCACAGTGCATTACTTACGAGCCTATTATTACAAAGCAGTACCTGCCTTATCGCTGCTGCACAGCTAAGTGCCTATAAACTCCGACTTGCCGGATCCCCATTTTAATGCATAGTGTGGGGCAGAATTAATGTTCTCTGGTAATATGATTTTCTTTTTATATGAGACAAACATTAAATTGCCAGTTGGGTCGGTCAGAGAATATGCTGTTTTGCTAAAAAAAAAAAAGTTTACACTGAATTACATCCGACAAAGAGGATGTTATCTCCAGGTTCTGGGCAATCACAATTCATATGTAAGTCCTAAGCCATATGGGTGATCTCTGCTCGCATCACAATGCTGGCACAATCCCACAATTACAATTGAAATGAAAGGACAGCCATTCACCCAACATCCTGAAAAGAGGTTTCCAGTCTTTTATAAGTAAAGAATAATCACTTGGAAATGAAAACGTACGTAGCTTTCTACTATGATTTGTGTTTCAATGTATTACCATCTCCAAGCCCTCTGTTTGTTGTCAGTGAATGAAAACACACTGAGGCACAAAAATCTAACATTTAGGGCGACATGTATGATCGGGCTTTTCGCCTGTTTTTTGGTGTAACCTGCGCCTCCCGGCCCGAGTCCCCCTGTCGGTCGCAGGGATGCGGTGTTAGGCGCAGCGTTCGCCACTTTCAACTGCGTCCCGCATGAAGGGGCGGGAAATGGGCGCGGTGTGGGCGCGCTGTAGGCGTTCCGGAGCGGGACGTGGCGCGCTCGAAAACTCCAAGGCATGTACGATCGCAAGTCGGCAAAGTGCGGCGCAGTGCAGCGCTCAGCAGCTCCGACAGGCAGACCTAGTTTATTTTGGTCTAAATGCTCCGGCGGAGGCGAAGTGAAGCGAGAACGGAACATGCGTGGAAACATAGAAGATCGTATCAGAAATCTCGGCGCTCAGCTCCGTGCGGCATGGAGTATGATTCAAAAAAAATCGCCTTTATAAAGGCGGAAAACAAACTCAGAAAAGAACTCAAACCTTCAAAAATAAAAAATACATAAATAAAATAACTTTCCAAAAATCTAGAACGGCACTATATCAGGAATTCGGATATTGGAAATTGCCGGGAAATACGGTAATTCAAATTCTGAAAGCTATTCTCATTGGTCGGCAGAAACCGGCCAATCAGAATAGGAGCGACAGTGAACCATTAAAACCTATTGAGAACTATTGACCAATCAGAATCAAAGGCGGGACAGTTCAAAATACAGTAAAAATGCAGAAAAGAGCTGATTGGCTGAGCTAGCGGTGGGTTGGCTATCTCGGCCAATCAGAATAGGAGCGACAGGGACCCATTATAGCCTATGGAGAAGTTTGAACCAATCAAAATCCAAGGCTGGACAGTTCAAAATACAGTATAAATGCTGAAAAGAGCTGATTGGTTGAACTAGCGGGGGCTTGGCTATCCCAGCCAATCAGAGCGCGAGCTACTTCTACCATGGTAGTCTAGGGAGAGAGCGGCGCAATGAACTCTCGGCGCTCAGCGCGGTGCTGCATGGCGTATGAATAAAAAAATCATTTTTATTAGTTGTAAAATATTCTCTGAAAAAGAGCTCAAACCTTCTATAAACATAAATCAATTAAATCCCGAACAACGCATTTGTCGCCGAGACCGGTGCTACATCAGGAATTGGGCTATAGAGAATTGCCGGGAAATACAGTAATTCAAATTCTGTAAGCGCTTCTCATTGGACGGCAGAAGAAAGCCAATCAGAATAGGAGCGACAAAGACCCATTATATCCTATGGAGAAGTTTTGACCAATCAAAATCAAAGGCGGGACAGTTCAAAATACAGTAAAAATGCAGAAAAGAGCTGATTGGCTGAGCTAGCGGGGGCTTGGCTATCCCAGCCAATCAGAGCGCGGGCTACTTCTCCCATTGTAGAGAGATCGGCGCAATGCAATTTCGGCGGTCAGCGCCGTGCGGCATGGAGTACGAATAAAAAAATCATTTTTATTAAGTGTAAAATATTATCAGATAAAGAGCTGAAACCTTCTCTAACAATAAAGCAGTTAAATCCCGAACAACGCGTTTGTCGCCGAGACCGGCGCTACATAGGGAATTGCAATAGAGAGAATTGCCGGGAAATACAGTAATTCAAATTGTTTAAGCTCTTCTGATTGGTCGGCATAAACCAGCCAATCAGAATAGGAGCGACAGTGGCCCATTATATTCTATGGAGGAGTATTGTGTATATAAAATGAACAATAATTAGAGATGGGCGAATTGATTCTAACGAAGTGGAATTCTTTTTAAGAATTTCCGGGGAAAACTTCGGTTCTGAACAAAAGTCGTAATTTGGGAAAACCTTCGGGTGAACGAAGTGTTGCTTTTGATTGATAAAATGGCTGCGAGCACATGGCGCTACATGGGGCAAAGCACTCTGGGAGGAAGAAGGGCTTAGCCTGCATACATGTGCAGAGATGAAGCCAATCAGAGCCGCGGATTCTGTGACGTCACGCACTATAAAAGTCCAGGCGCGATGCTGGGAGCTCATACCGCTCTCACTGTCTGGATCAGGTTGCTGCCGCGGCTGATTGTTACTGAAGAACTGATTTTTATACAGCGATTTTTGTGGGTGTCTCACTTGTTCTATTTCTGATTTTTTGGGTTATTGGTCTGAAGTCCAGTTTGCGTCCATTGCTGCTGCATATACAAATTTTAATGCTATCTGCTCACAGCACATTGAATATCCAAGGGGGATCTAAGACAGTACCTGTTGTATTTATTTAAGAAACAGCGTTTTTTTACAATACAAATACCACTTCATTTTTGGCTGCTCAATTCTTTTGCACAATTTACATCCAGTGGTTAATAAAGCGTTGTTTTTCTGCTGTGGTGACTCCAAAAAAACATCTTTTTCACCGCCAAAAAAAAACAATTTTCCCCGTAGCCTACTTCACAAGGGAAAGGTTAATTGCAATTTTTGCTCTTGTTGTGTAGCGTAGAAAAAACGCAATTGTAACACGCTACAAAAACTAGTAGTTTGTGGCTGCTCAATTCTTTGCGCAATTTACATTTCCCGGGGTTAATTAAGCTTTGTTTTTCTGCTGGGTGCCAAAAATAAACCGTCTTTTTCACCGCCAAAAAATACAATTTTCCTGTACCATAAAATTTACAAGCGAAGGTTAATTACAATTTTTTCTCTTGTTGTGTAGGTAGAAAACACGCAAATTGTAACACGCTACAAAGCAAATAGTTTGTGGCTGCTCAATTCTTTTGCGCAATTTACATCCAGGGGTTAAATTTAAACGTTGTTTTTCTGCTGTGGGGATCCAAGAAACCATCTTTTTTCACCGCCAAAAAATACATTTTCCTGTAGCCTAATTCATAAGCAAAGGTTAATTACAATTTTTTCTCTTGTTGTGTAGCGTAGAAAACACGCAATTGTAACACGCTACAAAGCTAGTAGTTTTTTGGCTGCTCAATTCTTTTGCGCAATTTACATCCAGGGGTTAATTAAGCGTTTTTTTTTCTGCTGTGGTGACTCCAAGAAACCGTCTTTTTCACCGCCAAAAAATACAATTTTCCTGTACCATAATTCACAAGCGAAGGTTAATTAAAAATTTTTTCTCTTGTTGTGTAGCGTAGAAAAACACGCAATTGTAACAAAGCTACAAAGCTAGTAGTTTTTTGGGGTGCTCAATTCTTTTGCACAATTTAAAATCCAGGGGTTAATTAAGCGTTGTTTTTGTGCCTGTGGTGACTCCAAGAAACTACATCATCTTTTTCACCGCCAAAAAATACAATTTTCCTGATCCTATTCTCACAACAAAGGTTAAATTACAATTTTTGCTCTTGTTGTTAGCGTAGAAAACACGCAATTGATACACCTACAAAGCTAGTATTTGTGGCTGCTCAAATTCTTTTGCGCAATTTACTTCCCAGGGGTAAGTAAGCGGTTGTTTTTTCTGCTGTGGTGACTCAAGAAACCGATCGTTTTTCACCGGCAAAAAAAAATCACAATTTTCCTGTAGCATAAATTAACCAAGCGAAGGATAATTACAATATTTTCTTCTTTGTTGTGAGCGTAAAAAAGACGCCAGTGTAACACGCCCTATAAAGCTATTAGTTTGTGGCTGCTCAATTCTATTGCGCAATTACATCCAGGGGTTTTAATAAAGCGTTGTTTTTCTGCTGTGGGGGACATAAATAAACCGGTCTTTTTCCCGCCAAAAATTACAATTTCCCTGTAGCATAATTCACAAGCAAAGGTTAATTACAATTTTTTTCTCCTTGTAGAGTACGTAGAAAACATGCAATTGATAGCACACGCTATAAAAGCTAGTAGTTTTAGTGGCTGCTCAATTCTTTGCGCAATTTACATCCGCGGTACTAAAGCGTTGTTTTTTCTGCTGTGGTACAAAAATAAACCGTCTATTTTCACCGCCAAAAATATACAATTTTCCTGTAGCCTAAACACAAGTGAAGGTTCATTAAAATTTTTTCTCCTGTTGTTGTAGCGAAAAACACGCAATTTGTAACACTCTGCAATAGCTCGTAGTTTGTGGTTGCTCAATTGTTATGGCGCAATTTTACATCCAGGTGATAATTAAGCGTTGTACTCAGTAAAGAAAACTTTGTTTTCACCCGCCACAGAAGAAATTCTGTAGGCATAATATCAATCCGAAGGTTTAATTAAGCCTGTTGTGCTTGTTAAATCCAGTAAAATACACAAGTTTTTAAACGGCACATACAAGTCAATTTTCCTGTCCCAATCTTGTGGAGCGCAATTATATCCAAGGTTACACCAAGCATCTTAGTGGGTTCATTTAGGAGTTTCAAATACAGGTGTGTATTTATCTATACAGATATCTTCATCAAACATGGTCATACATTTTAGAACAAACAGTATGTCAGACAGAGAGGGTTCGGCAGGCTCTTCACACTACAAGTGGCAGAGGCACAAAAAATCCTGGAGCAGGCCCAGGTCGCAGCACAAGCAAGGGAACGTCGCAGCAGGGTCACTCGTGAGGCCACACCTGCCCGCCTTCATCTAGTGGCCATGTGTTGTTCAGCAACCCATGGTTTCCTGATTGGTGACTAGGTAATCCACTTCCTCCCAGATGACATCTGACAACCCCCAGCCAAGAGAGTCAGGGTGGGAAATGTCAACACAACCTTAGTTGGCATGGCCCGTGAGCGGGTCAGGCTCCCTCACCTTCCTCAACCCGCCTCTGTCCATCCTGGTTTTCCCATCAGCCTGAGATCTACTATGTGTGGGTCTGGGCTCAGCACCACTATGATAGTGAGGATGAACATTATGAGGAGGGCAAATAGCATCTACTTGGCAGCGAAGAAATTAGGCAATATCTCCTGCTCTTGCAGTAGGTCGCAAAGTATAGATGTTGAGAGTGGCATGGGAGGTCATGTTGTGCATGGTCAGCCATTGCATACAAGACCGTGGATGAGGACAGCCAGTGAACGATGAAAACACAAATAGATGATGATGTAGCTGACCGCACTTGGGAGCCGGGTGAGGCAAGGGCCTCTCATCATCGCAGGAGAAGAGGGCGCAGGCTGCAGCGTCAGGCAGCGGCGCAGCCAGCAAATGGGTCGTGTGGCCGTGAGTCAGCAGGATAGCAGCCATTGTGAGGTCGGTGGCCAAGCGGCCACGGGGGTAACAAACCCGCTTCGCAGGTCCAAGAAAGTACGTCACAGGGCTCAGCGGCAGCGGCGGCAGTAACACTCAGTGCGGAGCGTTGGCGGTAAAATCCCGATACTCGGTGGTGTGTCAGTTCGTTGCTAAGACACCGGAGGAGCCGAAATGGGTATATGTATAAACTGAAGCAGAAAGGAAGCTGGCAGGGAGCAAACGTTGCACCACAAGCCCTGCGTCCAACACATGCAGCGTCACCATCCCGTGTGCCTGGGAGAAACGAGTCTCAGATTTGGTGGTCCATCTGCCGCGCAGAACAGCAGCAGAGCAGCGCCCAAGTGGCACGCTGCCATTGCAGCCCAGTCAAGGCTCCACCACCACTGCAGAAGGGAGCTGGTTTTCTCTTTGACATCATCTCCCGTTCCCAGAAGGCTCCTGCTCCTCACTACACATGGTGGCTCCAGCATTCGTTCAGCGTGGCGATAGCAAAGAGACAACAGTATGGCGTCCAAGGTCCTAACTGGTGCACATGTGCAGAAGCTGACCGTCACTTCTTCCAAGTTGTTGTGCTGCAGTCCCCTACCTTTCCAAAAGTGGACTCGAGCTTCTCGCGCGACGCGCCAACACACCCCACACACACCCACCACAGCCACCAACCCACCGAGCCGACAACTAGCGTGCGACACTTCTCCGATCACAGCACAACCTCGTATCGTCGGAGTGCTGAGCTCCGATCAACCCCTGCGACATTGTGTCCACACACACGATCGCTCGCGCTGCGACAGGGTGGAGCGGCGGGGGGGAGGGCGACGAATCTCCAGCAAGAGCGATACACTTCCAACCTAACATCCTTAGCGTTATCGGTAACCACGACAACGCTCAACAACCAGCAAGAGACACTTCAGCGGCGGACGTCTGGAGCTGTAAACTACTGGTCAGGGCCAGTACAATAGTACTTTAATGGCCCACCTGGGTGAATGTGCTTCCAGCCAGGAGGCACACCAACAACTGTACAAGAGACGCCGCTATTCCTTCCCTCCACGTTGACAAACTGCGGGCTCCTGCAAATGTCCGCCTCCCTCCTCCTCCAACCACCACCACGCATCTCAGCCCACGAAACTGGGCTCCATCATCACCACAATGGTGGTAGGGCACAGACGGTGTCACGCAGTTTTTTCTACACCTGGCTTGCCTCGAGGTCGCAACTGAAGTCACGACAGGGGAAGGAACAGCTACGCAGCGCATGCACAAGAAAACGATGTGTGGCTTTCGCCGGGACAACGCAAATCGGAACCATGGTGTACGGAAGATGGGAGGGAACAGGTGTTCCGCCCTGCAAGGCCGTAGGAGGGGATGGGCCATGCGCCCGGCAATGGGCTAGCGTGTTCAATCTGGTTGTGAAAAGGTTCCTGAAGTCTTCCACCGTCTTCAGAAAGATTCTGAAAATGGCCAGGAAACTGTGCATGCACTTCATCCATTCTACAAAGCCAGAACACCCTCCCGCGATTTTGTAAGCGGCAAAGAACGCCCTCCCCCAACACACTCTGATATCGATGCCTTCCACCCTTTGAATTCCACAGCCTGAACATCTGTTGACCGACTGTATGAACAGAGAAAGGCCATTACGATTTTGTTGATGATCCAGACAGGCGGACAGGAGTACTCCCCTGTGTAACTTGATGTCCAGCCAGTGCAAGCTCATGCGTGACACCTGCCGTTTGGTTGAGCCATTCGAGGAGTCCACGTTATTTTTCAGTCGCCAGGACTATGGATGAATAACGTCATTCCACTGCTTCAGTCCTGAACAGATGCTGTAAAAATCTGTCTGGGCAGGGGACTGGAGACGTGGCTGACTACATCTCACGGCCACATTAGGGTCCCGGTGGGGACTGAACATGGAGGAGGAGGATAGGACATTGGAGACAGAAGGCATTGTCTGTGAAATTGAGTGGATGTTTCTACCCAGGTGACAAAGAGAGGATGGAGCAGGATAGCATCTGGAGAGGTAGATGGAATGTGGAAGACGAGGCAGAATGACCCGCAAGCCCCGTGGCAGTATACAGTGGAGATGGAGGCAGGATCCCCTCGGAGTCACTTTGTGCAATGGCCCGCAGCATTCTGATTTGCCTGGCTATGACAGCCGAATATCAGCATCCGGCAGAGGGAAACTTTCTGGCTCTCCACCCCTTATTGGACCCTCGCTACCGGACCAAAAATGGGAGCCTTTTTTCCCGAGCTATATTAGAGGGAGGAAAGACTCAAATACTATAGGGAAATCCTCCGTAGTCCAGTTGGACCCTGCCTATGTGCGGCATCGTCCCTCCTCTGACAGGATCTGACCCGGGGGTTCTATCACACTCACTACAGTAAAACTGCCACGGCTGCTGGGGAAGGTGTGGGGTCGGAGCAGTACCAGCTTCCATCAGCAGCAACCTAAGAGTCTGGAAGTCACTCGATGAGCAGCTTCCTTCACCCGCCCAGTGTGGAGGCAGTCGCCAGAAGTAGCAAAGCAGACCCTGGAGCAGACCCTTGAACCACAACAGTGGTGGCCTACTTGGACCCGCACTCTGCAACCCCATTAGAAGATCCGCTGGACTACTGGGCAGCAAACTGGATGTGTGGCGCAACTTGCCGAGTTGCAGTGAGAAAGCTTGCCATGCCGTGCCCAGTAGTGGTGCATCAGAGCGGGTGTTCAGCGCGGTGCGGGGCCATCGATACCCAAGGAGAACCCGCTTGTTTCACGGGAAATTTGAACAACTGGACCTTTGTCAAGATGAATCAGGGCGTGGATCGGACCAGGATTTTCCACACACCCTAAAGCCTTAGGCGTCAGATTACACCAGCTCGTGACGCCTCACCCAAACTTTGAGAAATGAGTCTGGGTTCAACTACCTGCCTCAGCCACTAATTCGATGCGGCCACCCCGCCTGATGCCACACCATCTGCTGACATTTCACCCATCACCACCAACCATCTTTTCCAGGGGTAACTGGTAATTTGCCCACCTCACCTCCAAACTCTGTCATTGTGCCACTGTCTGACCTCATGCTGCAGCTGTGCTACTGCCGTGACCTACAACACTCGTCATGTGCCACTCCTGTGGCCTAATCCTGTTATCGCCACCCATCCAGAATGTCATTGTGCCACTGTCTGACTCATGCTGCGCTCGTTGCTGCTGCCGTGACCTCCACACTGTGTCATTGTCCCACTCTGTGGTCCTACTCCTGTTTTTGCCACTCCAAATGCATTGTGCACTGTCTGACCTTATGCTGCTGCTGCCATGCCCTGCACCTGTGTTTGTCCCACGTTTACCTATGTGCTGCTGGGGGCTGTGCGTGACCTACCCACTCTGTCATTGTGCACTCTGGGGGCCTATTCCTTTTTTTGCCCCCCCAGAATGTCTTTGTGCCACTGTTGACCTCATGCTGCTGTGTGGCTGCTGCCGTGACCCCCACATGTTTTCATTGTCCCCCCTGGGGCCCCTACCTGTTTTTGCCCCCTCCAGAATGTCATTGTGCCACTGTCGACCATGTGTGCTGCGGGACCGCCACTGTGTCATTTTTTCACGTCGGGACCTCATCTGCTGCTGTGGCGCTGCATGACCTACACACGTGTCTTGTGCCACTGTTGCCCTCATGCTGTGCTATGGTGCTGCCGTCCCTAACATGTGTCATTGTCCCATCTGTGTACCCTTTTTTTTGCACCCCCAGAATGTCATTATGCCAACTGTCTGCCCCCATCTGTGCTGTGGCTGCTGCCGGCCCCTACACACTCTTCATTGTGCACTTGTGGCCTTTTCCCTTTGTTTTTGCCACCTCCAGAATGTCTTGTGCCACGTTACCTCATGCTGCTGCTGTGGCTGCCCCCGTGACCTCCACACTGTGTAATTGTCCCACCTGTCCTACCCCTGTTTTGCCATCCAAAAAATGTCATTGTGCCACTTTTGACCAATGTGCTGCTCCCGTGACCCACACACGTGTCATTGTCCACTGTCTGACCTCATGCTGCTCTGGGCTGCTGCCAAACCCCCACTCTCTGTCATTGTCCCACTCTGTGGCCCCCTACCCCAGTTTTTTCCACCTCCAGAATGTGATTGTGCACTTTCTGACCTCAGGCTTCGTGGCTGCTGCCGTGACCAGACCTGTGTCTTTGTTGCCAATCTGTGGCCTATTCCTTTTTTTGCCCCTCCAGAAGGGTATTGTCCCACTGTCTGCCCTCATGCGCTGTGGCTGCTGCCGTGCCCTCCCCCTGTTCATTGTGCCACTGTCTGCCCTCATGCTGCTGCTGTGGCGCTGAGTGACCTACCCACTGTTCATTGTCCCACTGTCTTACTTTTTGGCCTGCTGGGCGCGCAGTGACTACATACGTGTCATTGTGCCCGTCTGCCCTTCATGTGCGTAGGTCTGCGTGCCCACACACTCGTCAGTCCACTCTGTGCCACCCCTTTTTTTTTCCACCTCCAGAATGTATTGTGCCACTGTCTGCCCTGGGGCTGCTGCTGTGGTGCTGCCGTGACTCCACACTGTGTCATTGTCCCCTCTTTTGGCCTCTCCTGTTTTTCCCACCTCCAAATGTCTTTTTGCCACTGTTGACCTCATGTGCGCTCCCGTGCCCCTGCATATGTGTCATTGTGCCACACTGACTCATGCTGTGCTGTGGCTGCTGTTGACCTCACACTGTGTCATTGTGCCCGTCTGACTCAGCTGCTGCTGTGGTGCTGCCGTGACCTACACACTGTGTCATTTCCACTCTGTGGCCTTTTCCCCGGTTTTTCCCCACCTCCAGAATGTCATTTTGCCACTGTCTGACCCCTTTGCTGCTGCTGTGGCTTCTCCCGAGACCTACACACTGTGTCATTGTCCCACTCTGGGGCCCTCCCTGTTTTTGCCACCCCCAAAATTCTTGTCCCCACTGTCGACCCATGCTGCTGCTGCCGTGAAACACTGTGTCATTGTGCCACTGTTCCCTCAGCTGTTTGCTGTGGTGCTGCCATGCCCTCCACACTTTTTTTTTGTCCACTCTGTGGCTACCCTTTTTTTTTTTTTTTTGCCCCCTTAGAATTTTCATTGTGCCCGCCTGACCCATGGCTGCTGTGGCTCCCTGCCGAAACCCTACCCCCCCTTGTCATTGTGCCACTCTGTGGCCTACCCTGTTTTTGCCCCCTCCAGAATATCATTGTGCCACCTCTGACCTCATGCTGCGTCCCCGCCCCCCTAAACCCCCACACTCTTTCATGATTTTGCCACCTGAGCCTCAGCTTGTTTGTTTCCAGCTGTCGCCCCCATGATTTTCAGGCTACATTCCCGCTTCAGTTTTTTGGTCAGTTTTGCCCTTTTAATGCCCAGGGAATTTTTAGTGAAGCGATTCTAAGAGCGGCGGCTTTCAGGTGGTGTCATACTAAAACACAAAATTGTATAAAAGCCCAAACCAGCTCCCCTTGCATATTTAAAGATGGCAAACATTCTACAGCACCCGCAGGCTCTGTGCAGCCTGGAAAATAGCTGTTTTTTAACGTGATTCGTGCCGAAGTAATTGGGACAAGTTATTTTTCCCCGAAAAATTGGGTTTTAAGTGAACGAACCGAATTTCGAAAATTCGCCCACTCTAACAATAATATTGCTAAAGAAAAAAAAAAAGTAATAAAATCAGTTTATTTCTTTATTTTTGTTACCCCCCATATAAAATCTGGTACCGAAAAAAAAAGAAATAAAAATGTTTTTTATTGAATTAATTTTTTTTCTTTCCCCCCCATTATTAGGGGATTTTTATATACAGATCGGTAAAATTCTGTACCTTATCATTTGATTCGGCCATGTACTTTGTTTCCCGTTTTTTAAAAGTTACCCAATCAAAAAAAGCTCATCGGAATTTCTTTCCCCCTAGAACTCTATGAAAAGTAGCTCGCGTCTGATTGGCTAAGCTGGCGAGCCCCCCTTAGCTAAACCAATCAGCTCTTTTTGCATTTTTACTGTATTTAAAACTGTCCCCCTTTGAATATATTGGTCAATTTTTCTCCATAGGTTGAATGGGTCCGTCGTTTTCCTATTCTGATTGGGGTTTATGTTAAACCAATAAAAGAGCTTAAAAAATTTAAATTACGTATTCCCCCCGGCAATTCTATATTGAATTTCCCCCTATGTGCGCCGGTCTCGGCGACAAATGCTTTTGTTGGGGGATTTTTTGCTTTTTTGTTGAGAAAGGTTTCAGCTCTTTTTGATAATTTTTACACTAATAAAAAATTTTTTTTGTATTCATACTCCATGCCCCACGGCGCAGGGGGCCCAAGATTTCAGTGCCCCCGATTGGCCATAGCCCACAATGGGAGAAGTAGGCGGGGGCTCTGTTTGGCCGAATAGCCAAGGCCCCGCAGCCAACCAATAGCTCTTTTTTGTTTTTTATGTATTTTTTAAATGTCCCGCTTGATTTTTTATTGGTCCAAAACTTTCCAAAGGATATAAGGGTCTTTTTCGTCCTATTCTGATTGGTCAATACTCCCCCATGGTTGAATAGGCCACTGCGCTCCTATTTTGATTGGCTGGTTCTGCCCCCCAATCAGAAGAGCTTAAACAATTTGAATTATGTATTTCCCAATTCCTATTTGCAATTTCCTGTGTAGCGCGGGTCCGGCGACAAACGCGTTGTTCGGGATTTTAAATTATTATGTTTATGAAGGTTTTAGCTTTTTTCAGAGGAATTTTAAATTAATAAAAAGATTTTTTTAATCATCTCATGCCGCACGGGTGGGGAGCGGGGTTGCATTGCGCCGGGTCTCTCCCTAGACTAAATGGGGGAAGACTCCGCTTGATTTGCTGGGAATAGCCAAGCCCCCCGCTAGCTCAGAATCAGTCTTTTCTACATTTTTACTGTATTTTGAATGTCCCGCCTTTGATTTTGATTGGTTCAAACTTCTCCATAGGAAAAGGGTCCCTTCGCTCCCATTCTGATTGCCCAGATAGCCAAGCCCCCCCCTAGCTCAGCCAATCAGCTCTTTTCTGCATTTTTACTGTATTTTGAACTGTCCTGCCTTTGATTCTGATTGGTCAATTTGTTCTCCATGGTTTTAATGGTTCCTGTCGTCCTATTCTATTGGCCGGTTTCTGCCACCCAAAGAGAAAGGTTTCAAATTTGAAAATTTCGTATTTCCCGGGAATTTCCAATATCCCAATTCCCCGATATTTTGCGTTCTAGATTTTTGGAAAGTTTTTTATTTATTTTTTTATTTTTTGGGTTTGACTCTTTTTGAGAAGTTTTTTCTGCCTTTATAAAAACGATTTTTTAATTCAAACTCCGCCGACACTTTAAAAGATTTCTCGCTGTTTCCAGCCTGTCTCGTCGGAAAAACATTTCGGGGCAGTCCCTTCTGCGCCTAAGTCCCGCACTGCCCTCTACATGGCGAGGCGCAGGGAACTTTTCCCCGGATGTATGATGCACCTCCACGGCGGCGAATATTTGGGCAGCGCCGACTGCGCCCATGGTCCCACACTCCCCCCCACCCCCACTGGGAGGCGCGGCAGACTTTACATGTTTTGTATGAGTGCACTACCTCGGGCGGCGAATCATAGGCGCGCGCCGCACTTGCCTAAATCCCCCACTGCGCCCCCAAACATGGCGAGCGCGGCGGACTTTACATAGTAGTATGAGCGGCCCCAGTGCCGACAAAAAAAGGCACAAATTTCGCCGGCGGAAAAGGGGCGCCCCGACTGGC
Organism: Phyllomedusa bahiana; assembly: GCA_025379985.1. Classification (NCBI taxonomy): domain Eukaryota; kingdom Metazoa; phylum Chordata; class Amphibia; order Anura; family Hylidae; genus Phyllomedusa; species Phyllomedusa bahiana. The sequence continues at coordinate 115,262 of JAODAL010003146.1, forward strand.
AGCTTCAAATGTCGCCCTTTTCCCCGGGAAGAACCTTGGGGTTTCTGCTGGTATTTGCCTGTGATTTGGATGCAGGTTAACCTTATTTTAATATCATTGAAATTGAGAATCCGGCCAAAAGAATGAAATCTGTAGTGTAGTGTGGTGTGGAAAATCTGCACTGTAGTTCACCATGTGAACTTTAGAGTGCATTCAAGCAATATGCAACTATTACATGTATTTTTTTTTTTAAGTGGTTGTTTATTTTTAAGCTAATTGTTTAAGTTCCTCTATGTTCATGACTCCCTTTGACTTCCCCTCTGTGAGCTCTGATAGCACGTAGTGAAAAACATACTTTGGTGGCCTTTTTTCGGTGGCTTTTATGTTTTCGAAATTACTCTCGAAATTCCCTCCCAGAAAAAGATTATCCTATTTTCCTTCCATGTATTGCCTATGGCCTAGTATGATGTTATCTATCCCTGTGTAGAGAACAATAGAGCAATCATTATGTGATTACCTACTATTTGTAATGAGACTGTGTAAGATAAGTATCAGTTGAAGTAAAGATTAGATTAGTCTGTCCTACCAAACATAACTTCTCTCAAACTGTTTTTGGGCAAATTTTATATGTAAATTTTTTTAAATTTCCCTAGGGGCTGCAAAAAAATAAAAAAAAATGGCAAAAATTCTAAAAAATTGTTCTTAAGGAATATCAATTTTAAGTCTGCCTTTCTGATGGCCGTGTCACTTTAATGTTGAGTCCAATGTTAAACTCCTTGTTAAAATCCATTGTGCAGCCCTACGGGTGAGTTCACACGGCTGTTTTAGATGAGGATTCTATGCTAAAACAGTATCAGAAACAGTGTCCAATATACAATGCACATTATTTTCACTGGAAAGAAAAAAGAGTTACAGTGCATATGATCAGGTTTTTTTTACGGCCTGTTTTTTCAGAGTGTATAGAATGAATCCTCAATAGTTATTGGAGACAAAAAATTTTCTAATATATATAAAATAAATAAAAAATTCACCCAAATTTTGCACGTGGCTCATGCTGTTTGATAAACTTGGTGCATCTTTAGATTTGTTTAGGTTCTTTATACCAACTTGTAGTTGGTTTACTTTGTACCAGAATTGTGACCAATTTTTTGGGCGGGAAAAATTTCTGAGGGAAAAATTTTGGAGCAAAAGGGGTTGTTTTCCTCCCTTTTTCCCCCTTTCTGAAAAAAGCCTTTGTTCAAAAATGGTACCCCTAAAAAAAGTTTGGGAAAATAATTTGCCCATAAGGACACTTTTTAAATTTAAAGGAAAACACCCTGTAATTTGCATCACAATTTTCTTCAAATTTTGTAACCCAGTCAGTTTGCCTTTTTTAAAAAGGGGTTTTAAAAAGAGTTTTACTTTTTGTTGTTTGGGTATCAGGGTTTTGTTTTTGGGGCAAAAAATGAACATGGAGCAAAGGAAGTTTAAGGAGAGAGTTGCCTCAGGAGATTTAAAAGAAAAATTTTTAGACAAATATTTTTAAAAAGTAAAGACTAAAAGACCTCCCAAAAACAGCTTTTTAAACCTGTTACTACATTTGGGAACATTAATTCTTAAAAAAAAAAGGGGAAATTTTCGGGAAAACTTGACCAAGGAGAAAACCACAGTTAAAGGAAAATGTTAATGGATTATTTTTAATATTTTTAAATATTGTAGGGAATCAGCTCAAAGGGGGTACAGAAAACAACAGTCTGCGATTTCCCCTTTAGAATGGCTTTTTTATTCCAAAGGAAAGGTAAACAAAAAAGGAAAAAAAACAACGTAGCTGGCCCCCAGCGCAAAAAAAAACGAAACACTGTCCGGTTGAAAAACTAAACCGGTCTTTTGGTTCTTTTAAGGGATCCAGTCTAAAGGGGATTTGCAGGCAGCCTGTTAAAGACACTCTGTCTGCTCTCAAAATGCCCAAAACCCCTTCGACAGACCACCCCTTCTCACCTGACTTGCCGGTTAAATTTTAAAAGCCCTGAAAAAAAACCCAAAGGGCCCGGGACTTGGGATTTCCCAAAACCCCCCCCCGCCCCTTTTGGTCCCTCCAGAAAAAAAGCTTACCCGAAAAACTGATACCCTTTTTTAAAACAAAAACTTTAAATTAAAACGTTTTGCCCCATTGGCCACTCCCGGCTGACAAAAAGTATTTTAAAATGGCTTTTTTTAAAAACCAAAACCGGGGACCAGACATCTCGGTGGGGACATATGGGGCCCCGTCCACTACGGGGGCCCCTTGGGGTTTTAATTCCCAACCCCCCCCCCCCTTGGGCCAAAAACCCCGGGGGTTTTGGGAAATTTCCCGCCACCAAACTTTAGACCCTTGAAAAAGGGGCCCTTTTTCCCTTTCCCCCCTGAAACTTCCCCACCAATGCTCTACAAAAAACAAAAAAATTTTGTAATGCCAAAAAAACCAAAGCGGGTGCCCCCGGGGAAATTTTGTTCCCCTTTTTCTCCCGCATCCTTTTTGGGTGGGGCAGGGGGGGTTTTCGGACACCACCCTTGAATTTTCCAAAACCTAGCAGGTATTTCTGAAGGGGTCTAGTCCCCATTTAAAAGGGCCCAAAAACCCCTTTTTTTCCCACAAGGGGCATAATTTTTTTTCCCCGCTGGGGAATTTTTTCCTACTGAGGTACATTATGGGGGGGGCTCCCCCCTTTTTATAAACCTGGGACAAAAACTGTTTTCCCCCAGCCCCACAATTCCGACGCGTCCGTCTGGCCCAAAAAAAAACTCCCGGGGGGAAGTCCGGGGCAACTAACACGGGTTGCCGGCTTTAGAGCCTGTTTTCAGCTCCTGAAAAGCCCCCTCTGCTTGGGAAAGACCACTTTATCATGGCAAAAAATTTTTCCCCCCCCCCTTCGTCAACTCTGTCAAAGGGAGGGGGCTATCTCGGCGAACCCGGAATAAAACCGCCAAAAAAATAGCCGCTATCCCAAAGAAATGCCCTGACCTGTTTTTTTGGGGAGGGGGCCCCATTTCTGGTAGCCTAAACCCTTTATTAATTAGGTTTAACTTCACCATTTTCCGAAAATTGTAGCCCAAGTTTTTGGGTCTCCCCCTTTCCCCCGGGGAAACTTTTTTATTTGGGGTTAAAATTTTAAAAAACCCAGCACTTTCTCAAGGAAACCCAGAAACACCGGGAAACTTTTCTTAGATGATTTCCCCCCATAAAGGTTTAAAAAAATGACGATGTCATCTAAGAAAGGGCAGCGGCAAAAATTTTCTATTGAGGATGAAAGAACTTGGTCCTTAGCCCCCCCTGGAAAATTTGGCCCCGGGGCCCCCCTTTTAACCCAAATGGCATCCGGACATATTAAAAAGGACCCGTCGGGTGTGGAGAAAGCGGTTTTTTTTCCCCCTACCCTTTCTTTGGGCCAATGGGATCTCCCGAAAACCCCTTTCAGGAGGCCCCTAAGGTTTGGGTTTGAGGGTTATCTAGCTGGTCCCAACTGTTTCAATCAACTTCATTTACCCTGGGCTTTGGGGTGGGCACCCCACCTTAAATTAACCTCATTTAAGCGACGATAGTCTTTTGCAGAATCTCCCCCTTCACCTTTTGGGGCTTTGGCCCAAGTACAAGGGGGCAGACCATCCATTTTTGGGCCCTCTCAATTACCCCCAAAGTTCTAAAAACCCCGTTGAACCCCCCCTTCCCCAAAAACCTTCTTTTCAGGGCCCCTTTTTTCAGGAATCCTATATGGCCTTAGGTTAAACTCGGCCCTGGGGGTTGTGGGGTTTTCTTGGTGTTTTTCCCCATTAGAAAGGGCCCCCGGGGGGTCCCCAGTGAACAATTTTGTTCTTTTGGGGACCCCCAAACTCCCGCATTCTTGCTTCTGGGGGGGGGACGGGGTTCCTGACCCCCCTCAATCCCTCTATTCGGGACGGGGGTTTTGCCCGGGTAAAGGAAAGGAGACTCAGGGGGTTCCCCTTTCTCCCAGTTTTTACCCGGTTGACATGGTACACCGGGATGGGGTTTTTTCTCCTTCCGGGCCCTGATCCCCCTATAAATTTAAAACTCCCCCCCACCTTTTAAAAGATCCGTAGGGCACCGGGCCATTTGGGCCAAAAATTTTACTCTCAACAGGGGGGATTAACACAAAACCCCCCGGTTTTCCTGGATTGAAAGTTTTGGGCTGGGCAGCCCTTTTAATATACCCTGGGACTGGGCGTCCTGTCCCTGCAAAAGGGGGGCCCCTTTTTTAAACAAAAAAAGGATCAGGGGGGGGGGCCAAAAATTTCTTTTCCTGAAAGGGGGCCCTACGGGGGGGTTTTCCACCACACTTTTAAAAAGGAGTTCCCCTACTCTCCCGGGTTTTTCCTTTCCGCCACACCCAAACAGTCCCCTAGGGTCCCTGCCATAAAAATTTCAAACGGTGGAACCCGGGTAGGGTTTGGGGAATTCCCTAATCGAAATTTCCCAAATAAGGTAAAAAGGCATCCCAACCCCGTCCTTTCCCTCTCTCCCCTTTTTTTTTAGCATGGATTTTAAAAGGTTTATTAAATCTTTTCCCCACCAGGCCTTTCCGTCTGAGGGTGGTAGACCGGCATGCTTTAATTTGGGTGATTTTTTAAAAAACCCTTGCCAGTTAAATTCATCATTTTGGGAAAATAAAACGGGGTTCCTTAAATCTTTTTAAGTCTTTTTGGGGGAATCCCCTTTCCCGGGAGAAAACATAGAACGGGCTCCCTTGTATCCCCCTTTAAATTTGAAGGTTTTCCCTTTAGAGGGTGGTTTTCCGGGTATCGGGTGGCAAAATTTTTTTTTCCAAAATTTGTCCAAAAATTGTTTTGGGGTGCCCCCGAGTGATTTTACCAATGGCCCCACCAAATCCATTGCAAATATGTAAAGGGGGACCTCAATAATTGGTTAGGGGGCAAGGGGACTACGGAAGTGGGCAAAGGGGGGGAAAACTCCCCCTAAAACCACAGGACAGGATTGGCCAGAAGTCCCTGATCTCTGGGTAGCTTTTCCGGGCCCAAATTAAAAACGTTCCCAGGACTCTCCCCCAGGGTCTTGGCAACCCCCTAGTGACCCCCCCAAAAACATTGGGGGTGGGCCAAAGTTTCCCTGGGGCCCCCGCCCAAAATGGCCCCCGGGAAATAGTTACTGTTCCACCACCTCGTCCTTATTTTGGTCCCCCCTTTTAATAGGATCCTGATTTAAGGCCAAAATTGGGGAACCGGGGTTTTTTGGGGCCCCCCGGGTTTCCCGGGGGGACCCCATTGAGGACTTTTCCGCCCCCCCCTGGGGAAACTTTCAAGGTCAGATTTCCCGGAGCTGAGTGCCCCAAAAATTTCCCCTAGACACTTCTAACCCGGGGAAAAATTTTTCCCCCACCCTGAGCCTCCTCCCCATTTCCCCTTAAACCCTGACTGATAGGGAAAACAGGGGTCACCTTTCCGGGTTTTTCCCGGATGACTGGGAATCCTGGTTTTCCCCCCACAGATCCCAGTCCAAGGGCAATCATGGCCCACAATGACCCCCAAAGCATCAAATTTTCCACCACCCCCCCCCTTTGAGACCCAATTTGGGGCCCCATTCCCGTCTCCAGATTAACCCGGGCCCCCTGGGGGGACACCTTGGTTTTCCCCATTTAATACATGTAAACCCCTAGGGGTTTTTCCCCGGGGGCCCGTTCATGGGGGGAGAGTGGGCCCGCAAAAGGGGGGGTGAAATTGGGGGTTCCCTTTAGTCCAAAAAATCCCAAAAACCCGGGGTTTCCCTTTAAAGTCAGGGTGCAAAACTGGGGTTTTTCCTTTCCCCCTTTTTTGGGGAAAACCCGCTGCAAACAGGTTTTGGGGCCTTTAAAAGGGACCGGGGCTCCGCACCCCCCGGCATCCCGGGGTCGGTGGTGAGAGGGACCCCTGGGCTTTCCCCTGTTGGGAAAAAACCTGGGGGGCCCGGGCATCGCCCCGCCCAAAAAATATCCCTTTGGAAAAACCCTCCCCGCCGCGGGGTCGGGTTTCCCCTTTTGGGGGTTGGCCCCCTCCCCTTTGGAATTTGGGTTTTTTTCTCAAACTTTTGAAAGGGGCCACCTCTCTCGGGGCCTCCCAGAAAGGGGTATCTCCCGGGTACTAGCCCCCCCAAAGGGGTTTCTCCAAGGCGTTTGGAAACCCTTTCCCCCCGTCCCCCACCAGATGGTCTGCTGTTTGGGGGTCCCCCTCCAACCCCACTTTATGGGGTGGGGGGGGAAAAGAGTGCATGAAACGGGTTCCCTGACCACCCCCTCCACCTTGGGGGGGGGCAGAAAACCTCCCGGCCTTTCAACCATTTCTGGACCAGATGTTAAAAAAGGGGCCAAACAGGGTTTTAGATCTCGGAGGTTTTTCCCCACACTGTACCCCAATTATGTACCCTCTGGGCCCGCACCGCTAGCGTTTAAAGCCCAAAGGGGAGCCGGGATCTCGGCTTTTTTAAATTGGGGTATTCTTTAGGGATCCTGCAAAAGGGAAGGTCATTTAATTTCGCCTTTTTGGGGGCCCCAGGAAAAAATAGGGGGGGCCCGGAAAACCCCAGCCCACTGCTCCGGTGGTACTCCTGCGGTTTTGCAACGCGTTTTTCAAACCGGGGGAGGAAAAAAACTTCAACGTCGTCCTCCAATAACTTTGGGGGGCCCCCGTACGGGCCTCCCGCCTGGTTGGGCCCCCATCCAAAGGGGGTTGCGGAGCTGGCGTTTCCCGCCCCGAACGCCCCCCCGTCCAAAAACGGCATTTTGTGATTAGTTAAACGATTCGTTGCCTGCCCGAGCCTCATGGCTTCACTAAAGGTTCCCCTGCTGTGCGCTGTGGCTTCCCCGTGCGGCTTTCTTCTGCTGCCCTGAGGCCTGTTGCTGGGCCTTCAGGGTTCCCCAAGGGGGAAACTGTCCCGCTTTCTGAGTGTAAACCCGTTTTTGCTGCTGCAGGGTTTGCCTGCACCAGGGGCTTGATGAGCTCCTCCAAGCAGTAGCTTCGCTTGGCTCTGTGCTGCAGCCTTAACCCCGGAATAGGTTTTTGCCAATTTTGCATTCCCCCCAACCCCCTTGTTAAGGGAAACAGCTCAAAGGTGGTACAAGAAACACAGTCCCGGGGACTTTTCCTTTTAAAAAAGGCGTTTATTGCCAAAAGGTTTAAAACAAAAGGAAAAAAAACGTAGCTGGCCTCCAGCGCCAAAAAAAAACAGGGACATGGGCCCTGTGTAAAAAATCACAGCTCTGGGGTTTTTTTAGCAGGATCCATTTTCAAGGGGGTTTGCAGGCAAACCTGGGTGTAGGGCCTCTGTCTGACTCTCACCTGTCAAAATCCTTCTGACAAACAACCCCCCCTTTCCACCTACTTGGGCCAAAGGTTTTTTATACCCTCCTTTAAACAAAACCAAGGCCTGGAAATGGGTGTAGAACCCCCCAAACCCCCCCGCTCTTTTTTGGGTACTCCAGTAAAAAAGCTTACCCCGATAACTGCAGTAGCATTATAAAAACTAACACTTATATAAAAACGTGTGTACAAGTGGCCACTGCCGCTGACACCAGTACTAATAATGGCATTTTACCAAAACACCTAGACCAGACACTCGGTGAGACATATCTACCGTGCCACTACGGCCCCTATGTATGTTTTATAACAATATATTCATAATATATTATAAAATTATATATAAAATAATATATAATAAATATATATATATATATAAATTATATATATAAATAAACATTATATGATATATATAAGGGGATTGGGTTAGCGGGTTTAGGTCCCGTCCCTTCCCTGGTAAGACCCCGTGCACAGTTTTTGAGTGGGCACATGAAACTCCCAAACGACAATAGAAGTTCGTTTTAAAAAAACTGAACCGCAGCCAGTTTATAATTGTACAAGCATGATGACACTAACAAAAAGCGAAAAACCAAAACAAATTCCTATCCCTGTCCGTTCTAAAACTAAACAGAAGGAATTCCCTCTCTATCCCCAAGTGCCGGCCTAAATAGGAGTCACCATAACATTAAACAGATGTCCAAGCCACAAGCAATTGCCTCCCACAGGAGTTTTTTTATCAAGATGACCTGTTTTCCCCAGGCCTAGGGCGCGAGGTGTGTCCCTGCAGTCTGGCCTTATATGAAAGGCCCTAACACACCTAGGATTAATTAACAGCCCAAGACTCTCGGACTAGTCCTGGTGGCAGTTGGGGCCCACCCTTGCTTTCGATTGACTCCACAAACAAGCCCTTGCAAATTGATTTTACATAAATCCAAACACCATAGAGATCTTTTTAAGGTCCCTCTATGGCTTCTATTTTTTTCTGGTTGCTCTTTACCTGAACAACCTTAGGAAAACTTGGGCAGATAATATACCCCTCTAGACCAGTCCCCCCAGACCAACCCTGTCACTATATATATAAAAAAATGAAAATGATTATGGATAAAGGAGCTAGTCACCCCTAGTTTTGTTAAAAAATGGCAGCATCTGTGTTTTAAAAAAAACAGACAATACTGTAAAATCCCAGTCATTCCCCTTCTGCTGCTCCTTTGTCTGGGTGGCACCACTGCTGCTCAATTTATTAAATTAATCACAAAAAGTTAGGGATATTTGGCTTTTGGTTGAAATTTCAGGATGAACATAAACTTTCTTGAAATTTTTTTTAAAATGAACTAAAAAGTGAAACCCCATCTCTTACTTTAGAAAGTACAATGTACCCCAGTTATCATGTTCCAAGGTATTTTCAAAATACATTTTGGTGCACGAACTTCAGATTGAGCCATTGCGACGCTTTTCAAAGCACGGATGCTCCAATCAGACGAAAGAGCCACTGAGCTTAGCGTGGCTAACCAGAGTTTACAAATCAGCAGGTTTGTAACATAGACGCAGAGAATCATGGAGAGTCGTAGAAAGGCAAGTGGACATCCTTTACATCACACACTGACTGTTTCATTGTAAACAATTCCCTGCAGAGCCAGATGATGAATGACACATAACTCCAGAGCCCAAGTTTAAAGGGAAGGTGAAAGGCAACCAAGTGGGTCCCACGCCAGATCCTCAAACAACTTACATTTACAAAAAAAATGAAGTGGGTGTCACTCACTATTTGTGAGGATGCTATATAATGTATTAATTTATGTCATGCCGTGACTTACTCGAAACGGCCCACTTGGCAGAAATGGAGACTTACTTGCTGCATTTACTATGCAGTTTTCCTTTCTGTCAGGCATTTTAAGCAGCTTGCTGCCAGCAGCACATCAATTTGTTTACAGTTATCTGTTTTCCCAACCTGTCTATAGGGAGGCGTGATCACACTCTGGCTTGGAAATTTAAAAAAAACCCCCAACTTGTTCTGCTGTGTTTGGCTTTTCATACCATCCTTATCAACTCTCTCAGAACTGGCCTTAACCTATGGTTGTTTTTATCTGCTCTGTACCTTTCATGTATTTTGCCTTGCAAGTAGCTCTTTAACTTGTTTGTACCTTGCCTTGTACCCAGCTCTGTATCTGCTGTAACGGTCCCGGTCGTAGAGTGGATCCACTGGACCACCGCAAGCGATGGTGTAAGCCACGCCAGGAGTGGAAAGTCCTAAGTAGGTCCCGGTTTTTTTCACAGGGAGTCCTACCAATGGGTCGCTACCCCAGACGCGACTTGCTTGCGGTGGCAAGCCACGTAATCGCATGGTTACAGAATCGAAGCAGTCTTAACCCTAGTCAGGGACAGGCAAGAAGGTCCAGGACAGGTGACAGAGGTTTTTTGATGGTCGAGACAGGCAGAAGGTCAGGCAGGAGGCGGCAGAGGTTTCGTGGTCAGAGACGAGGCAAAAGGTCCGGTACAGCGGAAAAGAGCAGAACAAAACATCCAGAAACCCCTTTTCTCTATAGGCAAAGGCACTAAAAGAAACCGTCAACGAGTGGTGGGGCGGGGAAGCGCCGAGAGGTCAAATTTAGAGCAGCCCGGTAATTACCAACTACCCCCCCCCCGGGTTTTGGCCGCTGGCCCTTTAATAAATTATTCAACAAGAGACTGTTTGACAGCCCTGGAAGCGCGGCGGGGAGATAACGCGGCGCACAGGGAAAGAGAGTGCGCCCGTCGCCCGGGTAGCGGCGGCACTCTCTGCAGTAGCGGGGGCACCGACAGAGATGCGGGCTGCGGCGCCGTTCGCAACATCTGCACTGTACTTTACCTGTATTTTTCCTTCTACCCTAACTAGGTAACCTTGGTTAGGCGTTTGCCTTACCTTTCCTATATCTATACCTGGTACACACCTTGTGCTTGTTTGTCCTCTTGCTGATCTGCCTTGTAAACTCAGCTCTGTACATTTGTTTTTGCACCGGTTCCCAGTTGTCCTTCCTGTGCGGATATGGTTTGGTGCTTATGTAAACTTATTCATGATTTGACCGTCCTCGTTACTTATCCTGGCTATGTCTTCTGTAGTTCTTCTTGGCTTCTCTGACCATGTCTCTGTCTCCTCCCTGCACCGTCGTCTCTGACCCCTTGGTCAGTTGCCACTGCTGGACTTTTGCCCTCTGAGAAAGCACCTGGCTACTATGGTGGCAAAGTCAACCTCACCACCGATGCAAATTGATGTAAAAAACCCCCAAAAAGTAGCTTTAGTTTTGCCGCCACCCCTCGGAACAAGCCCAATCGTGGGGCAACAGGTGGGTCCACAACCCCACTCTTGTGTGACAAGTAAAATTTAATTTACCATATTTTTTTTCAAAAGACCATCAAACGCCTTTTTTCCCCCTAACAACAGGGCTAAAACTTTAGTGGATCAATAAAGTCCCGTCCCTGAAATGTAAGGTGTTTAGAGCAATCTGATTTACTGAGCCCACTCTATATACAACAGGTAACTGCTGTTAGTTACAGCCAGATTGGAGATAACTTCAGTCCCGGCCTTTGAATTCCTTAGATTCCATGGCAAATGTGACCAAGTGGTTAAAAAACTGTGCTGCATACCGTTTTGTTGCCTAATCTGCTCCCTGGCAGGCAGATCACAGGGTGCAGACCGGTTGTCATGTCAGCCATTAGCCTAATGAAGGCCCACATGTCTGCCCATTTTAAGTAAACTTATTCCAGTTTACAACCTAAATAACAAAGAGCCAATGCTTGAAAACTGTTTATTATATATATTATATAACTGAGTGCAGATTAGGTAAAAGGATTTCAACCCACTCTAACTAACTCTAGAGGACTTAAAAGTAACAAGTAATAAAATAAAAAGATATGTAAAAAAAAATCAAAGTTCAACCACACTACCCCTAATCTTAACCCAATGCCATCCTGCCTCATCCCAGACCTTAGTACTGTTATTATCCCAGCCCTCACACATCTTGTTTCAAATAGTTACCTCTAGACAAACTTTCCCTGCCCCTCCTTTAAACATGCCACCATCACCAACATCCTTAAAGGGTTTGTTTCCACTACTAGTATTGCTTTATTATCTTAAAGGTCCTTGCAAAAACAATTCACTTTCCCTTTGACAATATGGTTCCCATTAACAGTGTCCTCCTATTCCTAGATATTCCCCCTTACTTGTATGGGCTGCATCAGTTCCCCTCAGGTCGCTATAAGCCTACAGACCTGTTTGATCTATCCCTGATAGGCCCGCCCAGCACTGTTAGCTATAGCTACAGACCTGGCTTTCTACTGCAGCTTAGTAAAACCAGTAAACAACACTTCCCTAAATTCAAAGAAGTGAAATCCAAAAAAAAACAAAGAACCGAGGTAATTGAAACTCAAATGTATTGGGAAGAACAACCCCTTTAAGAAACCATTCTCCCTGATTCCCTGTTCTCGTGTTTCTACTACGTCCCATCCTCACAGCTTCCATTTGCCTCTCTAAACCAAAGTTGCCAAACTTTTAAACAATGAAAAAGCAGAGGATCGTAGAAAACGGTTGGCTGCGCAGTAGCGCGCCGAGTCAAAAATTTCAAAGGGGCCACGCCCCAACTTTTTTATTTTTTATTTATTTTTTATCCGGTATGCCACCCCACATCAAAAAGCCACACCCATCCACCACCCTGCAAATAACGGTCCTTTTTTGGAGAAAGCCCAGAGTAGAATCCTTCTTAGCCAGGTAGTAACTCCCCCCCCCCCCCCATAAAGGCAATGTAGTGCCCTTTTAACAGGCAGGTAGATCCCCCTTGTAGCCAAGTTAGATGCCCCTTGTAGCCCAAGTAGATTCCCCTCTTAGCCAGGTAGTGCCCCCCATTGTTCCAGGTAGATGGCCCCCTGTTTTATCCAGGTAAGATGCCCCCTGTTGGCCCAGAGCTAGTGGCCCCACATGTTTGCCAGCTAGTGCCCCCCTCTGTTTGCCAGCTAGAGCCCCCCCCATTTGGTGGCCAGCTAGTAGCCCCCCGTCTGTTTGCCAGGTAGATGCCCCCCCTTCGGTTTTGCCTAGGGTAAGATCCCCCGCTCTGTTGCCAGGTAAATTGCCCCCTCTGTTTGCCAGTAGTGCCCCCAATGTTTTGCCAGGTAGGCCCCCTCGTGTGCCAGGTAGGGCCCCCTCTGATTGCCCAGTGATGCCCCCATTGTTGCCCAAAGGAAGTGCCCCCATAGTTGCCAGGTAAAGTGCACCCATTGTTTTGTTCAGTAGTGCCCCCTAATTGTTAGGCCGATTAGTGCCCCCCACTGTTGCCAGGAAAGTTGCGCCCCTCTGTTTGCCAGTAAATGCCCCGTCTGTTGCCCAGGGAAAATGTCCCCCTCGTTTTGCCAGTAAGTGCCCCCCCTCTGTTGCCAGGGATTTCCCCTCTGTTGCCAGTTAAGTGCCCCCCATTGTGTGCCGGATGTGGGAGCGTATGGCCCCACATTGTAGTAAGGTAGTAACCCCATGGTTGCCAGGTAAATTTCCCCTCCCTGTAGCCAGTAGTGGCCCCCTCTGTTGCCAGGTAGTGCCCCCCTGTTGCCATGGAAAGAGCCCCCATTGTTGCCAGGTAAGTGCGCCCATTGTTGCCAGGTAGAATGTCCCCCTCTGGTTGCCAGTAAAAGTCCCCTCCTGTTTGCCCAGGTAGTGCCCCCCATGTTTGCCCAGTTAGAGGCCCCCCCCCCTATAGCTAAATAAAAATAAACTAATAAAAATTCCACTTTACCTCACCAGGCTCCTGCATCGCTAGCCAGCTCCCGACCCGATCTCCCTCAGCGGCGCAGGGGGAATGAGAGCAGCCGCGCGTCACTCCCCCTGCAAGCCGCGGCGACACTATCCCCCCTTCTCCGCTGACCTGTAATTTGCGGCGCACACACAGGTCGCCGGACATACAGGGGGAGAAGGGATCGAACCCACGTCCGCCTCCTCTCTGCAACAGTGAGCGAGACTCCCCGGGCGGGTGAAGGCAGGCCCGGCAGCGGGCCCCGCTTCCCCGCCTGGTGAGAAACGGCACCTGTCGGCGCCAGAGTAGCGCACTAAGCGCTACTCGCCGGCGGCCGCGGCCATTTAAAGAAGCGGAGGGACCCCCAAATAGCGGGAACCCCTCCCCAGCCAAAAACGGGAAAGAGTTTTGGCATGTAGCTCTAAACTGCCCCTGAACACAAATGCTTTTATCCTTAAACTGTCTTTGCAACACTCTACATTCGAATCCCACCATTCACTCAAAAAACCTTCCCTAACCAAAGTCAATATCAATTTTTCCTAACCCTCTAAAGGCCCCTCAGGCCCACGGATCTGTTCTTCTCCTTTAGACTTGTTCCTCTGCCTTTGACAACGGTTGATCAACTCCTTACTACCTACAAATCCTCTTCAATTCCCCAATGGCATCACTGACTAGGCCAGGCCCTTTTCTGGATCTCCCTCATATCTTCACTGGAACAGAACTGTTTCAGTGTCCCTCCTCGCTCTACTCCCCTCGCACCACCTCCTCCTCGTTGCCATGCTCACTGTTGGTGTCCACCTGGGCCCACTACTCTCTCTATCTTACACTTTTGGTCTGAACCCAGCTCACAGCATCACACACACCGACCTTACAACCACTGTAATGCTGTTGAACACCCCAATTTTACAGATATTAGCTTTTGTTGCACTCAATCAGAACCCCAGAGTGTCTATTGTCAATTTCCTCCTTAAGATTCGCCTACGCCCACCATCCTAAAAATAAATGAGGAGAAAAAACTGAAATTTATCACTTTCCACCTGATCCCCACTCTATCCCCCCACTTGATCTCTCTATCACAGTCAAGACCTCTACACTTTCTCTAGTCCCACAAGTCCGCTGTCTTGGGATAACCTTTGACTCCTTTCTGACCTTCAAATCACACCTCCATTGCCCTTTACCTCCGCCTGGCCCCCTACACCAAAAAAATATTTCTCGAAGCTGCTCATTCTCCTAACCCCTTAACGACCTTGTGCGTAGAATAACGTCCCAGGCCGCTAAGGGGCATTTGCAGGGGATCGCGACCCCCCCCGCACACTGCCGTGTAGGGTTAGCCGGCACATCGGCGCTAACCCCCGGCAGAACACCCGGCAGGTGGGCCTCCGCCCCGCTGCCGCTGTTTTACCCACCAGCCCAACCGCGGAAAAGATGGCCGCGGCGTCTGAGGTGAAACGCCGATCGTGCCTGCGCTCCGATCCGGTAACGGACATCTCGGCACCTGCGCTGCATCCGACGACCGGCCATGGTGGTGGAGAGCCTTGAGAAGGCCTACCGTCCTTTACCCTGGCCCGTTTTTGCCCCCACATCCCGTCCGCCGACAGGAATGGGGAAAACCGCCATCTTTTTTTGTACAAAACCCTAAATTCATTGCCTATTGCAATCATTAGTTTTATTAACAATCGCGCGCCACCTTAGTAAATCCCCAGTCCCATAGGTTAAGCCTCAATGTTACAGTAAAAAAAAATAATAAAGTATTAAAGTACATAAAAAAAAAATAATAAAAGTTCAAATCACCCTTTCCCCCATTTTAACAATAAAAATCATTAAAATAATAAGCAAAAAGTTTACACATAATTTGGTAAATCGCCGCGCCCGAAAAAGTCAGATCTTGTAAAAATATAAACATCATATATCCCGTACGCTGAAACACCGTAGAAGAAAAAAAAAAATTCCCAAACCGCACCAAAATTGCGTTTTTGTTTTGGTCACTTTTACGTCAGTCCAAAAAATGGAATAAAATTAACAAAAAAGTCCACATGCATTCCAAACTGCTAAGCGATAAAATTACACTTCAGCCCGCAAAAAATGTCCCCCCCCTCACTGACGTCCGTCAGGTTGGTTCGTAACAAAAAAGTTATTGTCCCGCACAAAATGGAACCGTGTTGCGCAAATTTCAAAAATCAAAAATGTTTTGGAATTTTTTTTTGCAGAACCAGACAAAACGAAAACCCTAACAAGTTTGGTAATTTGGTGGGGATGTGTATCAACCTGTAGACTAAAGATAACTCATTATAGTTTTTAAACCGAAGATTGAACGCCCGTAAAAACAAAACCCCCCCTCAAACATGGCGAAAATACATTTTTTTATCACAATTTTCCCCCCCAACTTGAAAATTTTTTTTGCGGTTTCCCCCAGTATATTCCTTATATCAAACCGTGGAAAATACCATAAGAAAGAACATCTGGCCCGCAAAAATAAAGCCCGATGTGGCTATGTAAGGGGAAAAAATAAAAAAAATTATGGCTATAGAAGGCCTCGAGGAGGGAAAAAACCGAACGTGTCACCAAAAAAAAAAACGCCTTTCCATAAGGGGTTTAAAGGTTTTCTCAACACATTGAATCATCTTATCTCAGTCCAGTTTTCTTGGTTTCCTTTTGAATTCAGTGGGCATGTTTTTTTCTGGCCTTTTTCCTACTAGGCCTGCTGTAGAACCAGGTCCGTAGCTATTAGCAAACCATGGGCTGGCAGCCTATCAAGGAGGGATCAAACAGTTTCCTGTACTATAGCGACCTGAGGAGCTGAAACCAGCCCCATACAAGAGGGGAATATCTAGGAATAGGTAGGAACACTGTTTAAAATGGACACATATTTGTAAAAGTAACATGTTTTTTTTTTTTTTGCCAAGAACATTTAACATAAAAAAAAGCATCCTTGTAGTGAACACACCCCCCTATTAACTTCGATACTACAAAAATGCTAACCATGCCCCTTTCACTACTGACCTAGACAACGCTGCAAACATCCCTATTCTCCCCGTGGCCTCCCGTCTAGCACTCTTGCTCCTTTCAAACCACCCTCAACTCTGCTGCCCGTCTCATCCACCTCTCTCCTCGCTCCTTCTCCGCCTGTCCCCAATTAAAATCCCTCCATTGGCTACCCATTGCCCAGAGAATTCAGTTCAAGTTACTAACTATGACCTACAAGGCTCTCCATAACCTCTGCCCCCATAGATCCTGCTTTAATCTTCCAGATACCTCCCCCTCAACGCAAATCTCGCTTCCCCAACAGACTTCTTCAATGCTCTCCACATATTGATCTCCCTCACACAACTGTTCCAAGACTTCTCCTGTGCTTCCCTCTCCCCCACACCCTCTGGAACACATTTACCCCAACACATCAGACTCTCCTCAACAATTCCACTAAGCTTCAAAGCCACCAAAACCCATCCTCTTCAAGGATAGCCTATAACCTACAATAACCCTGCCTGCCACTAACAACACCCCCCACAAACAATGTCCTGCCCCTCACCTTCCTGTCCTCTTTCCTCCTCCTTTGGAGATTGTAAGGCCCTTCCTGGCCTAGGGTCCCTCTATGCCTTGTTTCGCAGTTGCTATCTTTATTAGTTCTTATTGTACTTTGTTTGCCTTATGTTATGTATGTACCATCCTCAAATGTACACTCCATGAAATTAATAGCACTTTAAAATATATTTTAAAATACATAGTAATAATAAAAGTATTAAAAGTTCAAAGCATCCAATTTTATAAATGACAAAAAAAGAACAACATTTCTTCCACCTAAAACGTAGGTGCATTTTATAGTCTGAAACACATCATATAAATTTCTAAGTATATACTGTAGTTATCTTTATGTAGGTGGTTGGTAGCTGGCAGCTAGCATTGGTATTTACAACCAGCTAATGTGAGGGAGCAGGGTACTAGTAGACCTACTACTACTATTGTTAGCTTTTCAGCATATGTTTACTTTTTTTTTACTTCAGTGCCTCTCAAATAAAATAAAGCCACTAGCATATTGCAATAGGCTTGAGTTTCTAACCGCTACTCTATTACAAGCTTATGTGTCTCCATGGTAAGGGTATGTTCACATGGCTTATTTTGGGGCACATTTTGCTGCGTATTTTTTTTCGCGCATACCTTCTGACCTTAAACTACTGCCGCCTGTGCTCTCTTAATACGAGCGAAATGGCCCCCAATCATTACGGTAATCCACAGTTACTCCCATAGAAACTATGGATTAACGCCCTCCTCACTCCCCCAGGCCATACAATAACGAGTATTTGCATGTCCCTATGTGGCCGGCGGGCAATGCCAACCCCCCCTTCCGTCCGCTCCCCGTGCGCGGGGAAAACTGCCGATCAGTGCGACTCCCGCAAGCACCCGCGGTAATTTGCGGTGGCACACAGTTAACGCCCCGCAATTAAGCCGTGTGAAACTTTAACCCCTAAGGCTATGTTCACCACGCTTTAAAATGGGAGACACATTTTCGCCCCCGTTATTTTCGCTGCATACTGCGCCTTCAATACAGGCGAAATTACCTCTACCCGCAATAATTACTGTAATCCAACAGTATCTCATAGAAGCTATGGGATTTTAACGCCTCCTCCTCCCCGCTCCGACAATATACGACGGGCGGAGAAAAGTGACGATGTCCCAATTATTCCACGGCCTTTTACACTCCGCGACTACTGCATGTCTATTGGGCCCGGCGAGCTGGCCGCCCCCCCCCCCCTCCCCCCCCCGCCCCGCGGGAGCTCCCGAACACACGGCGTAATTGTGGGGTGTAATTATGCCATGTGAACTTAGCCTAACAGACAAGAAGAACTGTAGTCTGATCCTGCAGTCACACTGTGTTTTATAAGCCCCTTACTTTACATCTAAACTACATTTGGTAATTTTGCAAGAAGTAGGAGACAGATGGAAGGCAGTATAACTGCAGGATCAAACTATACAGGGTTTATACTCTGTTTTCGCTTGAGGAGATAACTTTTGATCTGCGTAGGATCTGTTGACACAACACCATAAAACCATAAGACATAGGTGAAAAAGGTGGATATAGTTTTAAAGATATTGTTTTGTTCATATAAAAAAAAAGTGTAAAATCTTCTTGGTGCCCCCCCCATATAAAAAAAAGTCATTATTCACCGTCTTTTGCACCTCCATACCACACTAATGTGGTGTCATGTATTATGGGAACTGGCCACCATATACCGGTGGTCACCTTCAGCCAAAAGCTGTGCAGCCCTCTGTTCTATTCATTTATAATTAGGTGCACTTCCCATAACTAGGTATAAGGCGCATTACAACGCCCGCACGCTACTGTGAAACCTTATATGCCCCGTGTCGCCACCACAACCGTAAATAATTTCTAACACAATTTATGACGGAGACAGCAAAACTGGTTACATTACTGCTGGAACTGGCAGACCAAGTTAAAAGCGCTTTACCGGAGCCTGATTTGTCATTTTGGAGCTAGAAGGCGCTAAATCTATGACCCAAAGTAGAACAGGTTCATAAATTCAGCTGCATTCTACACTACTAATTCGTGGAAAAAAATTGCGTCTAAGCAGCAAGATACATACATGTTGCCCAATCTTCTGCAGTCTCTGATTAAACCATAGAAACATCACCGGCTTGTTAGTTGCTGATGCTGCAGCGGTACCACCATGTCTCTCTTTAAAATCAACCTATTCCGAAGTAAACACTCTGCGGATTGGTGATTTAAGCACAGGCATGTGACTGCTCCATCCAATCAGTAACTGCAGCAATGATGTTCCCGTCTGGAAAAAGAACACAGTAAAAACCAGAAGATCCAGAGAGATGAAAAAAGACAAAAGCCATTACTAAGTTTTATTTTTTAATAAAAAAGGTGGAACAGCCCTCCCCTTTTAAATCTTGAATTGTTCAACAATAGTGAGGGTTTGTAACCTGTAAGGATGAAACTAAAAAAAAAGCAGTTTTTTGCTTTGTCTGGAATATTATATAATTGATACAAAAAACATATGAAAAACATTCTGAAAATCCCTGAAATAACATAAATACCTTAAAACCTTGTACATGAAGAATTAAAGGATCACATAGTAATCCTGTATGTCACCTGGAATAAAGGCTTTCACAAGCATTGGGGTTAGCATTCGTCATAAAAGAAGACACACTAGTAAAAATGGCATATGATAGACTGGGAATCTTGATAAAAGCTTTGCATGGAGGTGGCACAGTGGTTAACACATACTTCTAACTACTCTCAGCCTGTCACCTGCCCTGACCTTTCTGCTTGGACCTGACTATGGCTCTGCATGACCCCTTTGTACCACACTGCACCCTGGGCATCACCACTAGTGGTCACATCAGGGGTAGCAACCTGGGAATCTCTTGCAGCAAAGACCAATCGGCCTTGCAGTGGGGGTTGGTAAAGACTGCTTAGACTTCGTTCCCTGACATGGCTCATACCATCTCCTCTTGGTGATCCAGAGGATCCACCATCCTCCACCCGTGACACTACAACTGGCCATGGATCCCTCTAGGGTGCCCCTGCCTGAACTCTAGGACATCTTGGCTGTAGTAGCTTACCACAGTCATTGTATTAACCAACTAGTAGATGCTTTGCAGAATCTCGACGCTCACCTACCTCCGGCCGCATCTAATCCACCACCTATGGTGAGTGGCCCTCCTGCTGACCCTCTGACTCCGGCTGGTTCTACCTTACGCTCTTATCTTTACCGCCAAGTCGTGCAGGGGGTTCTTAAGTCCGTGCTCCATCCAAATGGAGATGATGGTGAACCAGTTCCCCATTGAGTGAGCCAAAGTGATGTTTATTATAAGTCTATTGTATGACGAAGCCTTGGCCTGGCCAAAACCCTTCTGGGACCAAAAAGACCCAGTGACTGCCGAATCCCAGGTGTTCGTAGAAGCCTTCTGGAATGTATTTGAAGTGCCTGGATGAGCATCTTCTGCTACAGCTTCTCTGCTCCATCTATGTCAGGGTGACTCCACAGTCAGGAAATACACTGTGCAATTCTGCACGCTACCAGCTGAACTACAAAAATGCTAGTCCATGCCCTTCATCTCCTGCCTAGAATACTGCAACATCCTTCTCTGTGGCCTCCCATCCAGCACTCTTGCTCCTTTCAAACCACCCTCAACTCTGCTGCCCGTCTTATCCACCTCTCTCCTCACTACTCCTCTGCCTCTCCTTCCATTGGCTACCCATTGCCCAGCAAATTCAGTTCAAGTTACTATGACCTACAAGACTTTCCATAACCTCTCCTCTCCATACATCTCTGCTTTAATCTCTAGATACCTCTCCTCACACAATTTCCGTTCATCACAGGACCTTCTTCTCTGGATCCTCTCTCCTTCTGTACCAGTTGTCAGTCATTTATTGTTGTTATTGTACTTTTTTTTTCTATATGTTATGTATGTACCATCCTCAAAAGTACACTCACTGGAAGTAATAGTGCTTTAAAATACATAATAATAATAATAATAATAATAAAAGTTCAAAACACCCCATTTTATCTTCAGAGACCTCCTATATGTCTGTGTCGTGGTATATCTTGATGACATCTTGCTCTTCTCCCCTAATCTTGAAACTCATCAGGATATCAGCTTGGTTCTAATATGCTTATGTAGCAATCATTTCTACTCTCTGCCTGCCCTGACCTCTCTGCTTGGACCTGACTACACCTCTACCTGACCCCTTTGTACCATGCTGCACCCCAGCTGTCACCATGAGTGGTCACGTTAAGGGTAACGACCTGAGAGTCCCTCGCAGAAAAGGTCAACCGGCTCCCTTAGAAACCGCTCCCTGACGTGGCTCAAATAATATCGCGGTGACCCATCCCCCACCTGTGACACAGGGATACCTTGGTTTGTCCCACAGTCCAAAAAGCATACTGAGCGGTTAATCTGGATTACAATTGTAAACCCCAATTGGGACAGAAGCCAATATGAATGATGATAACTTCTGTACAGCTCTGTGGAATATAACGGCACTGTATTATTGACTAAAATAAATTGGGGCCCAGCAGTTTTAACCTAGAGATCATTAGTGTCAGACTAAAATTCCTTGAGCCCAACAGAGGAAATTATTTTGGGGGCCTACCTGTTATCTATACAGGAAATGTGTATTGCTTCTTTTAAGTACTTTTTCGAACGGTTGTGCATGGAAACTTTAATAGGATATCTGGGGACTGATTTTAATGTTAATTCTAAATGAGGTTGTCTTTAACTTGATCTGTGGGGACCTGATATATTATTGGTATATAACTTCTGGATACAGGGTGGACCTCTACTCACTATAAATGACCCAAACTACTATATATACACTTTTGAATAAATACTCAACACATTATTTCTGGTGTTAGATGGCAACAGCTTTATTTAAACCGCATGCTTACCACAATCACACTAAGGAGTCAGGTGCAAGTATATATTTAGATTCATGGATACCATGAGACCCCCAGCTGCCTGCCATACAGCAACCGTCGAGACAGCAATCAAGGGGTGGCATTTCTGGCCTGACATTCTAGCAAAGCCAGTCCACTTCCAGGGCACCAATGACCCTACCAAGGTTTCTCACTCCACCGCTAAACTGCCACTGGAAGAACATTATTCCGTCTTTCAGGCTGGCCTCTAAAACTCAGCCTATCCACCATCATTAAGTTTAACTGCTTCTATAAGTTAAAATTAGTCCACCATAACTTGCCTGAATCTCCCACCTGACTCCCCAACCGCTACACTAAGCCGTGACAGATTTTTAAAAAAATCTACTTGTTCTTTCTTTCTTTTTTTTTGATAATTATATTATTTTCAAGGCCTGTAAAATAATATTTAAAACTAAAGTAGGGTCAAACTCCAAAGAAGGCACTAAACCCCCAACTCATGAAAAGTCATCCTTCAGCACTTAGGAGAGGAAAAAGCCCCTGTGGTGGAAACCTCTAGGGAACCATGGCTAGAGGATAACACCAAATAAAACTCTAGGGAAACCTCTAGGAAACCATGGCTGGAGGGTAACACCAAATAAAACGGAATATGATATGTCCAAATTTTTACAAAGTAACACTATGTATTATACAAACATTTTACAGACAGTATAAAACATGTTAATAATTCATAAACCAAAATCCAACATGATGATCAGTTAAAATAATCAAACAAACTTTTATATAATAAAATCAAGGTAAGGGCTGGCGGGAAGTTTCATCTAGTGAGAGGAAGAGGATGATACAATGAAACAGGAAATTACCTATTTTCAAAAACTCCACCCTTCCAATTGTAAGATAACCCTCATTTAGACACTCCTTTACCTCTAAAAGGGAACTCACCCCCGCATAAAAACACCCAATTCCATATATACAATAATTACTAAAAGCATTCAAGGTCCCTCCTCCCACAGTCACGTACCCTTTTGCCTAGTTCTTCGGGTTTCATTATTGAGTCAGTGTTGTTCCCACTGAAGGATCATGTGGTACTCTGTTGTTCCTGTCCAACCCTGGCTTATTTTCTGGGTTAGGAATCCTAACCTTTCGCATATGGCAGTTTTATTTGAATTAATCACACATAGAACAGTCTCTTATGTTTAATCTTGTAAAATATTTTTGCCTCTAACAGATGTGAAAATAACACAAGTTCTCTAATCTAAAGATGTTTATCCTATGGACATAGAATCTGTGTAGGAAATAAGAGGATTTCAATTGATCATAGCATATTATTGAATAAGCTGCCCAGTAAAGCTTTAGATTTGCAGGCTATCAGTACATGATCATTGGAAAACATAAAAAAATGTATATATGGCAGTGCACACTTTCATATTCAAATCAAAACTATCCATTGCAGACTGTCTGGACTCCAACAAAGTTTAGTGCCCCAACAGACTGCTGAGGCGGTTCAATAGCGGGAGCGGTGATGATTTCCCAGCTCAGTATGTATCTAATTAGGTGTAAGAGAAGTCGGGAAAGCATAATAAGAGTGCATTTAGCCCATGGCTATACTGGCAACAATCCTTCCAGAAGTGGCACTCAGACTTTCTTCTCTCCAACAATAGTGCTGCACAGAGGAATATACATTCCCTGTACATTTTGCATTTTTATTGTTTTAATGTGTTTTATGCCATTTTCAGCAAATATAATACATGTCTGGGTTGTCAGGATCGCTGCCTGTGTTGTGTTTGCTCAGTGAGGAAAATCAGCAGACATTCTCCTCCATACGATGACTTGGGATTTAGGGAGTAGCAACCATTAGAAAAGAACGATTACATATTCGGATGACATTTATCCCCATGGAATATATGTAATATGCTGCAGGCGATACGTATAAAAGTACAATCTGCTTACCATGTCATGTCACACCTGGAAGTGACCTCAGCTACCAATGTGCCTGAAGATGAGAGATGGATTTCATTTGAAATGTTTTCATATCTTTAGGGTAAATGCACGTGGACATGGTATATTTGCGTGCAGAAACCCTGCAGTGCATTACAGTAGCAACAAAAATCTGTTACGGAAAAAATCAGCATGGAAATTGACTTGCGGTGCAGATTTGTGTTCCGTAACATGTCAAATATTTTAGGAATACACTGTAGATTTATTGCAGATTTCCCCATTGAGTTAATTGAGGAAATCAGAATCCACAATAAATCCATAGTTGTTGCAGATTTTAAATTCTTTGCCTTTTAAGTAACATTTTCAATTTCTGCACTTAAATGGCAATTGTGCTAAAAATTAGAATCTGTGGAAATGTTAAGGATTATGTAGTGGAAAATCCAAAGTATTTCAGTCCTGTCTCATTTTGTTACAAAAAGCAGGGATTTCCCTGCTAATACATCTATTCCGTCTTATTATGTTTGATTGACAGCTGCATAGAAACTGCCTCACATCTGATCTATCAGAGCAGATCAGCTGACCATGCTGCGCAGCCAGGGCTCATTAGAGTGGGAGTTTCTAATTGTGAGCTTCTCTATAAAGGTCCCTGGTTTTGGCAGCATGGTGCAGATTATAGCATCAACTCTGTGCAATTGTTTCTACTGGTCTTGTTATGTTTTCTGTATCTAGTATTTTTGATTGGTGTATACCTAGTGCAGTCCAGTCTTGTATAATTAGTTCTAGTTAGTGTGTTTAATCACTGAAGTTCTTGTATGTTTCGTGTCTAGTTATGGCAACTCTTCAGTCTTTTTGGTTTAGTCTTGTCCAGTTTTGTTTTTATAGAAATTCTGCATGTCGTCGTATCCCAGTTTAGTCAGTTTTTAATTCAAAGTTTATTCAGTCTGGGTTGTTTCTGGGTCCTAGAGTCCTCTTGTTTGTGTTTGGTCACTTGTAGCTGAGGGTTAATTTTAGGGATGTTTTCAGGGACAGAGAAGGGTCAGTGATGTGTAGTATTAAGGTCAGTGATAGGAATAAATATAGGAAATTATTTCGGGAATGCTAATTAGGATAATTTCTTATTTGTTGCTGCTAATCAACCATTTGTAACTATTCATGGTTGCTATCTGCATTTGTTATTGTTTCACCATATACCTTAACATCCTTCAAGTTCCATCATACATTGGTAAGTGTCTTCTACTATTATGTTTGATATATGCTTCATTTTACTGCATACAGTGAATGCTTGGTTGGTTACAAATAATGAAATTCTGGAGGTATGTGAGTACTAGGAACCATTGATGGGACCCAGAAAAGGCAACTGCTGTAGGTGAAGTCAAGTTCTGCAGTAAGTGTTGTACCATCATGTAACTTGGTTTTAGGCCCTTTCAACAAGGACAAGCTGGGATTCAGTATTTTTTATTCTTTTACCAGGTCCCTCTCTTCAGGTCTACACAGTCTGAGCACTGTCACAGCATTACTCATTTAGGGTCACAGATGTCACACTCCTGCTCCAGGAATCCTTTGGCCTTATCTGTCTCTCCAGCTACTCTCACTACCTGTGTCAGCAGACATTGTCCACTATCACTGCCCTTACTGTTACTGATGGGCATTCCATGACAAACTTCATCAAAGGCCTAAACAGTAGTTTCACAGGACAGGAGTTGTCTTCACATCCAGTATGGCCAAGGAACTTACGTTCTGAAACGCATAAACGGGTCTTGCACATGTTCTAACTAAAAATACCTATTTATGGACTATGCAATCATTTTTAAAATGGTTGAGTAAATAAAGATTTTTTTCTTTTACCTACGGGATAGGGCACACTTCAAAATTACTTCGTTTTCCTAAGTCATATTCTTGGAATTGTTTTTCCTGCATGATCAACAGCATTGGTGAGCTGCTCAAGTAGAAGTTTTCCGCATTCACTGAGAGGATTATTGAGTGAGCTCTGACTATCCTGATGACCGGGAGTGGTAAGCACCTTTTGTTTGCATATTTATGCTTGTACCACTTAATGGCTGTCTGTCTCACATGACTGTCAGTGCAAACATGCAGTAACAAACTGCTGCTATCTGCAGATGTGTAGTGTCTGGGAGTAACCTCTGGTAACACCTCCACAGTGTCTAGGAATCGTAGAGTTCGGGCCACCCCGAACCCCAGGCACTGCAGATGCCAATAGACAGGTAAACACTGAACATATCAATTACTTCATAGCACACCAATGTCACAGCTAGTACACCTGGAATCCTGAGGCTGTCAGCACACAACATATTGAACAAATTGTGAAGACCCATCCACCAATGGTAAGGTGGCTTCAGTTCAGATTGAAACCTTTTCAACTTGCCTTTCCATACTTTTCAGAAAATAAGAATCTCAGCTATACTCTGTTTTGATTAAAGAGTGTACCAGTGGCAGCTCTTCACGTCACATGGTGGAAAACATGAGGACCTGCCCATAACCTAGTCTTGCAGTCTCTCAGTCAGCCGCCATCAATGGGGCTTCCCATGTTAGCCTCACCTACCTAATAACATCCATGGTGCACAAGGGCAGATTTCCACCACCGTATTGCCAAACTGCACAGGAATTGCAGCTAAATCAAAACACTTTACTAAATGCTACAATACACATCAGCATTTCTGGGTGGCATCTCCAGCATCAAGGACAGCAAATAAGCACTGCAAACATCTCAGTCCTTCAACTTGGTGAATAACTTTAAAAGGGTTGTCCGGTTGATATACAAAAATAAATAGGAAGCTCATCCTAACAAGCCCCATGAGCCATGTATAAGAACAGTCTGCTCAGGGTGGTATTTTTCTTGACCTTGTGTTGCTTGGCCTTGGTGTTTGTTCGGCCTTTGTGTTCCTTGGCCTTGTCTTCAGATTCTGATCTGAGGCTAGGGTGTGAATAAGTCTAGTCCTGTGGCTTAAAAAATGTGTAATAGCTCCAAATTTAAGCAGTAGACAGTAGTGTCAGACTGGGGTGCGTGGGGCCCACCAGTGGAACTGACTCTTGGGGCCCACCAGTGGAGTTGACTCTTGGGGTCCATCAGTGGATTTGACTCTTTGGGTCCATCAGTGGAGTTGACTCTTGGGGCCCACCAGTGGAGTTGACTCTTGGGGTTCACCAGTGGAAATGATTCTTGGACCCACCAGCGGAGCTGACTCTTGTGGGCCACCAATGGAGCTGATTCTTGTGGCCCACCAGTGGAGCTGATTTTTGGGGCACACCAGTGGAGTTGATACTTAAAGCACACCAGTGGAGTTGATTCTTGGGGCCCAGCAGTGGAGTTGATTCTTGGGGCCCAGCAGTGGAGTTGATTCTTGGGGCCCATCCTACAGCTATTGTACATGACTGCACATACTGCACTTGACTCTTGTTTTTTGTTTTTGTGTCTCTCCTTGTAAAGTAGCCCCAGGTCTGTCATGCCTCGGGGGCCACCATGATCGGGGATTACCCCTGCTCCCCTGTGGGCCAGTTCAAGCCTGGTATACAGTATATAGTGTTTGTTCCTGTCTGCCGGAGACGGTCTATATACAGATACACACTGCTCTGTGAACAATACAGATGTAGTGCTCATTGCGTTATCCATAATACTTGACACAGTGCTGCATATTTAATATATGTTAGAGGAGCGGAGATTAGGAGAGCAGACATCCTGGTATTTATATGCTCCTCCTTGCCGCATATGCTCTGCTGATACCGCTGCAAAGGTGGCTCCCATAGGGAGGTTGTAACCAAGGAATCCAAATTACCAGATCATTTGTGTATCTGTCATTATAATTACTTTTACTTTTTACCAGCTCCATTAAACACATGTTTAATATATAATTTATACGTCGGAATCATTTCTTCCGTTTCTGCTTCACTTATATTCAGTGACTTGCTGTGTTCTTATGTGAATTGTACTTTATGTACTCAGTATTTCTCAGTCTATAATGATGCCTCTTTCAGCATTCTGACATGTGTTTTAGGCTATGCCTGAGTTTCTCATTATATAACAATGCTGGAGCATCTTTTATTAGAACTGTGCATTGTGCTGTCCCTCTGTTATCCCTCCTGGAAATGCATGAATCCATTGAAAACTGGGTTTTACCATTGCCCTTGTTAATAGGATGTATCCCCACACTATTGGTAATAATTGGGCAGTGTTGGGTGTGTAGTGGGATACCCTGTTGTCAAAGGGAATAAACTGCAATGCTGGATACAACCCATGGGCAGGAGTAGCAGTGTATCTAAAGAAAAATAGAAATGACTTTTTTTCATCTTATATGAGTTTTAGTAATGTGACCCAATGTGTACAGTGCATCATATTCCATGCACTCGAATGATAAGCCATTAACTGTCCCATAATATTGACTTAATAAGGTAGGGATTGCAGTAGAACCTAAATTAGCTCATCTTTTAGGAACCCTCAAGATGAAAGTAGGAAAGTTGATTTCTAAAACTAGACAGCCCCCTGCAGAATGGACTATTTTTCATTCGTGCCATTCACATTGCTTTAATGTCAGTAAATATAAAACATGAGAAACTTTATACCCCAACATTTGACAGGCGTGTATTGTCATTAGATTGTCAGATGGATGGGAAGGTGTTATGAGGCGAGGTAAGGGATTAGAAATAGTTTACACCCATGGGAATGCTGACTGACCAGAGATGGGAAAGGTGGTCTGGGAAGAAGGATATGTAAAGGAGTTTTCTCACCATGCAGTTGCACAGTCACAGTCAGCTTTTCTTTCTCTCTGCCTTTGTCAGGCGGTGGGTGGTTCTAAAGCAGTGATTAGCATATATAGCTTCTCTGTGACTTTACTTATCGTAAAACACAAGCTAATCATGTTAGAGATAACGAGTCTGCTCAGTAAGTTCTCCATGCATGATGACATCACTCCCTGTTCTCTGCTCTAAACAGATAGCAGAGATATGGATGGATTACCATAGAAAAAAGTGTGTACTCAGAGCAGATAAAATCTCTCTTATTTCCTTACTAATGTAAAATCAAAAGACTAATGTATTTGAAAAAAAGTCTTCAATTACCTATCCCTACATCTTAAAAGCTAGTCTTTGTAGTGAGAAAACCCCTTTAAGTTCAAGTATGGGGAGGGTAAGGCTTTTTGCCATACTTACCAACTTTTGAAAGTGGCAATCAGTGAGATCTTGAGTTGAAGCACACTATAAGCACTGTCCCAGGGACTTGCATAGACCAGGCCCAGAATTTTACATGACATTGCACAAAAACTACTCCCTGTTTTTGCAACTGTCTCCGCAGCACTTCTCTTCATATATGTGTCTCCCCGTCATCTAAACTCCCCTCCCCCACAGCATTACTTCACCTTTTCTTAAAATCTTCAATGGTTTTAAACACTGCTGTATAAATTAGCAGCAGCAGGTTGCCAGTGCCAGAGACTTAACTCTCTCGGGAGCCTCTTTTTTGTGGAAGTCTCCTGGACATTCTGGGAGATTTGGCAAGTATGCCTTTCACCTGCAGGAATAGCTGCCTCCCTGTTTTATGGTTGGTTAATCTCATGCTGGTTTTGTTTGTTTTGTGTTCTGAAAGTTTAGTCAAATCTGACTATAACTTGGTGAGAGGAAGTACATAAGGAGTGCTTCCCGCCTCCCGCTACAAGGTGTGGTCGTTCAACCACAGACTTGTTTTGAGAGTTGATTGATAACCAGTGACGTTTTAATAAAGCTGTTGCCAATCCTACCCATCAAAATTGTCTGTTTCTTCTATCATAAGTTAAAATGACCGTGGATATGGGGTGAATGTGAATGGGAAGTAAGCACCAATCCTGGCTGTTTAGATACTAAGCTATTAGATGTAATAGGTGGGGGGCCAAGCATTCGACATGGAAGCCAGGGGTCTACTCTAGACTTCTATATGTAAGGAAAAAAACAAGTTAGCCCGCAGCGCCATTTGCAACTTGTATAAACACTAGTGCAAACTGTTCTGATTGCAGTAAGTAAATTTTCAAACTACAGATACACCAGCACAAAAACTGCACTAAAACCCATCCAAACACTGAATTAGTAGAAAATGCATTTCTGCTATGCTTTATACATGAAAAAATAAAAGACGTTTAGGGTGACATGAAAGATTTTTGGTGCCCAGGTGCCATTTTTTTGTGCGCATTAGTAGCGTAGAATGTGCCTGAATCTATGAACCTGTTCTACTGCGGGTCATACATTTAGCACTTTCTAGCTACAAAGTGACACTTCTGGCTCCGGTAAAAAACTTTTAAAGTGCTCTACCTGTTCCAGCAGTAATGTGCCTGGATTTGTCGTACTGAACCTATAAATGTGTAGTTTCGTACAGTTGTAGTGCTCCCTGCCTCCGGCACGCCTCCTGATCTCAGGCGCAGTACAAAGTGCCGCGGGTGCTTTTTAATGCGCCTGATATTGGAATGCACCTGATTAAAATGTCTCTCTTAGTGCATAATCTGATCAAGTTGTGTTTTCCCACCTATCACATCAAGGTAGCTTTATTAGGAGGGCCCCTTACTCTTATACCTCTTTATAGGTCAATTTCGCAATGCGTTCAGAGCTGGGGTCCATTCACACTGGTTATAAGGACCTCATGCAGTCAGGTGGGAGGAGTGCATAGCTAAAATGGAGGTTGCAAGATTTCCAAATACACAATGCAAGGAAAAAGCAAGTTAGCTGCTATGGCCATTTGCATTTTGTATAAACGCTAATGCACACTGTTGTGACTGTAAAAGGTCCATTCTCAAACATCAAATACAGCAGCACATAGACGGCACTAAAACCCGTACAAACATAAAACTAGTGGAACATTTAAAATGCATTACTTGTATGCTTTATATATGAAAAAAATAAAAATAAAAGGCATTTAGAGCGCAGTTTGACTCCCATATCTGCAATCCCAATACTCCCATCACACTCTGCCAGATGCAGAATGTAACAGGAAAACAGTAAAACGACAATACACTGCAATACACTAGTATTGCAGTGTATCGTATGAACTTTAGTTAAATAGTGTATAAAAATATTAAAAATGAAAACCTCTTGTCCCATTTATAATGTCAATAACAAACTACTAAACTAAATTAAACATAACTGGCTTCTCTGCGTTCACAAAACTCCAAACTATTAAAATAAGCTGTGAAAATAGCCAGAATTGGTATTTTAGGTTACCTTGTCGCCCCTTAGAAAACAAAATAAATAGTTTTTAAAAGTTGCATGTACCCAAAATGGTACCAATGAAACTTCAGCAAAAAAAGAAGCTGTAACATAAGGCCCATTAATGAAAAATCAAATAGAATATGGAATGCATAGCACATTTGTTTCGTTTTTTATCATTTTTTTTTATAGCAAAACATAACAAAACTATGTAAATTCAATGTCACTATAACTGTACTGATCCACAGAATAAAGCTATTATGTTATTTATCTCGAACCTAAAAGGTTTCCCGTATAAAGGTTCATCCAAAAAAAACCAATTTAAAAAAAAATAAAAAAGTGGGTGTAAAAAAAAGCATGATGTTTGGCTATTTAAGTGGAAAAATAAAAAAAATGATGGCTCTTGGAAAGTGGAGATGAAAACAATGCTGTCTACAAAATCAGATGTTACGGAAAGAGGTTAAAATATCAATTTTTCAACAGAAACAAAGAATTTAACCTTTTTTCTTTAAGAGGTTTCATCAGTAAGATAACCCCAGAACATACTGAAAGAGGAGAACCTTTTCCCCTTTTCCTGGGCTGAGACCCCCGTATTAAAATGGATTAAAAAAATTTTTTTGAAAAAGACCACAAAATACTGCATCTCACCTGCAGTGGCTGCTTTAAGGGGGGAAAAGTATGGTTTTTTTACAAGTTTTCTCCCTAAAAAAAGCTGGTTGCCAAAAGTTTTGAAAGAATTTATCAAAAGGTTTTACTGGCCCGGTTTTAAAAATAGGGTTGTTTACGGGAAGGGGGGCCCTTTTTTTAAATGGTTTTAAACACCTTGGTGTTCTAAGGACCACAAACCCGCCCCCCCAAAACCTTTCACTTCTAAAATTCGGGCAAATTTGGGCCCGGCCACTTAACCCAAAAGTGATTGACATATCACCTCTGCTGTTTCTAGCTGAATTTTGTTTTTACGTTTTAAAAATGAAATGCTGCCCGGTTTTAATTTTAAACCCGTTTTGCCAAAAAAACCCCAGAGCTCCCTTTAAAGGGGTTTAAAATTTTGTCATTTTTTGTTAAAATTTAAACCAAAGCCCCCCATTTGGGGATAATAAACCAGAAGAAGGATTTTCACCATAGGGGGGTTGGCTGCTTGGACAAAACAGAAGCAGAAGGGCAGAGAGATGGTGGTTGTTCCCCGGGGAAAAAACTTGTTTTACAAAGCAGTTGATAAAATCTCCCTCTATCTTCTACACAATTCCAAAAAACAAAAACAGCAATGTTAAAATTTTTGGGAATAGTTTTTTATTTACCTTAGAAAAAACATTTTAAAGCTAATAAATTGTGGGTTTAAAAAAACCTTTTTAAAGGGTTGATGCCAGTTTAATGTAAATTAGGGTACTTATCATAAGGGCTTTCTTTCAACTTTTTTCAAAATTTTTTAAATTTTAGATCCTTCCCCCCAGTTTTAAGAAATCTTGAATGGGGGAAAAAAATTTTTGTTTTAAAATTTTAAAGGTGAAAATCTGTACAGAAAATAGCCCAAGGGCTTCCATTTAAAGGGAACCTGGGCACATAGGGTTAAGCCCCCCCCCTTTCTGAAACAGCAAAGTAATGGGCAGGAAACCGCTGCTTCCAGCCGGGGGTCCCCTTTTGTCCCCGAAAAAATTTCCTTTTTCATTTTTAGAAATCGTAATGCCCCAAAATCTATTTTATGGCAAGGTGTTAGCCCCCCCCCACCCAAAGGGGTTTTCCCCCAGATGGGCGGGGGTTTGAAAAAAACGGGCTCGAAAAGACTCTTCGGGAAAGACTCCCTTCCCGGCTGAAAACTGCGATTTGAGCCTTTTAAAAAACACGAAAACCCCCGCATCTTTCAGAAAAAGGGGACCCGCGCTGGAAAAAAACATGTCCCGAAAAAACTACCTTTTTGCTGTCCTCAGCAAGGGGGCCAAAAACTATGTGACAGGTTCTCTTTCATTCTTTTCTCCTCAGGACAGGGGAACCCTCACCCTGGCAGCTGTTGATTGGGCCTTTCAAACCATCAATTTTGCCACTGCTTTGATGTCATGCTCACCCCAAATGGTGAAGTCGCTATGGCCCCAACTATTGCAGCCAATCAAACAGCCCTTCACCAGTGATATTTCCTTTCCCGAAGAAGAAAAAAAAGAAGGCGGCCCAAAGGGGGGAGAGGGACCCCCATGTCTGGAAAAGGGGAAAATAAGGGGCCCTACTATGGTAAAGTAAAAAAAGGAAAAAAAAATGCATTTGGAAAAACCCCCCCTTTTTAAAATTAAATACATTATAGCAAAAATATCAGGAAACAAGGATTTTTAGGGAAGGGTTTCATTTCTTTTTTTTTTTTTTTAATATAAGAGGTATGTGTGAGAAAATTTCTTATTATACCAAATTTTGGAAACCTCCAAAAATATGGCGTATATTTATTTCATGGCAAGAAATTTTTAACATAGAGAGATTAAAGGGGTATTTTTGGCACCCAGGTGCCATTTTTTTTCACGCATTTTTAGTGTAGAAAAAGTGCTGAAACTAAAGAACCCGTTTAACCCTTTGGGGCATAGATTTTGCGCCTTTTTAGTAAAAAAAGCGTCAATTTCTGGCTCAGGGGAAACTACTTTTTTTTTTTTTGTGCTCTAACCTGTTCCAGCAGTAATGCACTTGGGGTTTGCCGATAAAAAGTCCCTACAAGTTTAGATTCGTAAAGGTTGGGAGTGGGGCACGCCTCCAAAACCCTCCCCCCCGATCTCAAGCAACCCTTACCCCAAAAATGCACCGTCTTTTTTGGTTTAAAGCACCCAATATTGGCCTTTCCCCAGTTTTCGGGCTGAAAATACGCCAGACGTACATATATGTCACCCCTAATATATATATTTTTTTACTATGTCTCACGGGCATTGATAAAACAACCAAGTACAAATAGGCTTTTGAAAAATGATTTGGCTGACACACAAAGGGGCCCCGGGATGCCATAAGGAAAAATTTTTTTCCACTCATTGGTAACCCCTGGCCCACCTAAAAGGACAAAGCCCTTTGTGGGGTATCCAGAGCTTTACATGTATGTATGGAAAAAACAAGATGTGGACTGAGCTTTAAAATGTTCCATGTATTGTGGCTTGAGATGCAGTATTACTGTGTGACATAAGCTTCCGGAAAAAGCAATCTAAAAACAAAGACAAAAACAAGTCTCTTCAATACCGATTCCATATTTACTGTGATCAGAACGCTTGCCGGGGAAGAACACAAATAAATAGTTACAACCGTATGAATGATTCTCCCAATGAAAAATGATTTGTATCCTGGGAAATATCATATCTCAGCATTGCCCCTCATGAAATTTTTTCCCCCGGCTGATAGTAAATTTAAAAGTCCCTGATTTTAGGGATTTACCAATAAACAGGGGGAAACCCAATTTTTAAAGGATTAAAGAATGAAATGCTACAATCAATGGGGCAGATTTCCATTGGTCACATCCATCTTGTACCAAAGGCAGAACAATTTATTGTAAAAGCAACTGTGATGTAATTGTCACACGTTTCATAATGTAGGGAAAACACAGGAGATGTCTGGAAGACAACACTGAGAGACTGGAGAGATTGGATGAACACAGGTGGGCATGGCAGCAGAGAACCCTTTGCAAGAACTTCTAGCTCTCCAATAGCTGAAGACAGAGGACTCTCTTATCATTCACTAATAGCCTTTTAGGTATTGTGAGCCCTCAAACTTAGTTCAGTTCCTTACATCCAGTCTAATAGATAGTAGAGAGCTACCACCTGCTTTTAGGTTGACAATGACACCCTTCTAATTAGCGGGCACCTGAGCAGCTGAATAGTGTACCTGCCCCTAACCTAAAATTCCTGGGCCCAGTGCAAAATGTGTAACAGAGTCTCCCAGCTAGTGTTATTCTTCAGATTCAATGTCCAATTCAACCTGAATTAAATTTAAATAGGTACTGATCAAACTTTTATGCAAAAATCACCCAAAAAAACAACACCGTAAATTGGGTTTAGAAATAGAGTAAGGGTGCTTTCACACGGTGCGTTTTTGGTGCGTTTTTGATGCGTTTTTTTGGATGCGTTTTTTGTGCAACAAAGTATATCATTAATTGCTGTGCCTTCCTGTACAAAAAACGCATCCAAAAAACGCACCAAAAACGCACCGCGTGAAAGCACCCTACGGGCCCTAAGTGGTTAACTTATCTCTCAGCATTGCTCTGGATCACTATTCACTCCCGCCACAGCATCACTTCCAGTGTAATGGTCGACATCACTTTTGCACCTCCCAGGTTATCCCTATTTTTAGGAACTGGAAATGACATTGGACATGTCAATCATTGTTTGTCATGATGTTGAACATCAAAACTGCTTTCCACAACATAACCTGGAGAAAACGGAAGTGATGTTGGACAGTCACTCTGGAAGGGATGACATGTAGGGAATGACGTGATGCCTGAAACATATATTAAACACTCTATAAATTCTAATTCTTTCTCTATCTTAAGTTTCGGACAATGGTCATGGTTAGTGTTAACCATAGGGTTGGAGACAGAGATAGGTTTAGAGAAAACATTTAGGGTTGGGGATCCAAAACACATTTGATTAAACTATTGTCAAACTGATCAGGGGCCTTTTGTATCAATACCATTCATAGCTTTATATGCTTTCTATAGTACTGATATATTCTAATATGACCGAAAACCAACGGGGCACTTAAGTTGCCAAATATTACTATGACCTTTAAAATTTCATTGCACAGGAGTAATTTGTATGATTATACCACATAACATGATTAATATGCACATTGCAGTGAATTCTTTCTAATTATGGTCAGTGTCAAACTGAGGTGCTTAAGGTCTACCAGAGGAGTGAGTTTTAAGGGCCCACACCAAAACTACTGCACTTTGCCACCTGTACGGTGCTCTCGCCCAGTCTTACTTTGACTGAAACAGACTGGTGAGATTACATCACCAGCATGTAATCAAGATGGGGCGCTGGGGCTTCTGAGTCACCCTCACCTAATTCCAGCAGGACACAGGGGCTAAAAAAAAAAAGGGGCGACATGAATAAAGGGGAAGGTGCGTCAAAGTAAACTGTCGGAGTCTCGTTTCCATGTAAAATTTGCGCCTGAATGTTTTGAAAGGGGGTTTTTGTGATTTCATAAATGGGGAAAAAGGTTCGACGGGCCTCGCCTATGGGGTTAGGGCGCATTAGGGAAAACTTTGCCATAAGAAATGCGCCTAACATGCTTTTAAGGTAAATAGCCCGGGCCCGGGGAAATAAGAAAAAAGGGTAAAATTAGAAAGTTTTGTAAAGGAATAGAAACAAATGGTACTTGATCCTGCTTGAAGACCACGGGTCCCAGCAATAACCTGTGCTGGTTGCTCTTGTTTGTATTAGAAAAAAGGGTGAGAGCAGCAAAAATATTTTTTCAAAATTTAATGTAGAAAAAAATTTTAAAATATAAAGATCTGAACAACATAATAAATTGGTTTTTTTTTTAAAATGAAAAATTTAATTTTTTGGGATTCTTTTAAAATTTTTTAAATACATTTTATAGGGGGAAAATTTCTAAATTTTGGGGATATTTTATTTTTATTTTAAATTTTATATCTATATTAAATAATTTAATTTTATAAAATTTGATAATTAGAATAAATTCCCTTTTTAAATTATTGTACTGTGTAAGTTGAAAAATAAGGGACATCTTTCCCCCTTACAGAAAATCTACCTCCCTTCAACTCATCATGCCAAGCGGGACCACTTTAAAGATGGGTCTGGTTTGTCCAAAAGCAGTAATGCCCAAGTTTTGTCGAACCACTTTCAAAAATTGTCCAATCTTTATAAACCCCCCGGGGTTGCCCCCCCACACCCCCCCGGAACACCTCCATATCCCCAAAGAACACCCCCCCTCATTTTAAGCGCAATTTAAAAAGTGCCCGAGCCCCTTACGAACAATCGCCTAACACATTCTTTTGGGCGAAATTAGCCCCAATGGGTAGCCGGCTCATTTAGGTGCTTTGTACCCAAAAAAAGGGGAAAAACCCAAATTCATACGTCTCGCCCAAAAGGGTTCTTAAAGATAAAATTTCCCCCCCCCCAAAATTTATACAATTTTAAATAAAAAAACCCAAAAAGCTATATAACACAAAGTTCTAAGTATACAATATGTTGGATGCACAATTAATTCATTCAAAACACGTTTGTAGAACTTTTAAATAAAAATTTAAAAAAAGTAGGTGTTGTTAATATAATCCACGGTTTTAAAAACATTTTGGGAGACTAAAAGAAAAAAGATACATGTTCTTTTTTCCCTTTTAAAGCCATTAAAAACGAAAACTCTCAGACGGGGGAAGGGTTTAGCCAGAAACCAAAAATGGGGGGGTTTTGGGGGGGTTTTTAAACTACCCAAGATTGATTTTAATAAAGTATTAAAATATAATTAAAAGGAGGGGCAAAAATTTTTTCCTAAAAAATTCGATTGGGTTTCCCCTTCCCCCCAATTTTCCGACAAAAAAAAATTTGGGGGCCCCAAATTACTTCGGCACGAATCGCGTTAAAAAGCAGCTATTTCCAGGCTCTCAGAGCCTCCCAGGGTGCTGTAAAACGTGGCCATGCTTAAATATGAAAGGGGGGGAAGCTTGGTTTGGGCCTTCATACAATTTGTGTTTTAGTATGACACGCGGGATGACTAGCTGCCCTTTTAAAAGAATCGCTTTCACTAAAAAATTTCCCGGGGCTTTAAGAGGGAAAAAAACTGCCCAAAAAAAACCCAAAAGGGCGGGAATGTAGCCGTAAAGTCATGCCAGCGAAAGCGGGAAAAAAACAAGGGAGAGCTCAGGTGGCAACATGGCGGGTGTAACCCCCCCGAAAGGGGGTGGGTGGCACTGATTTTAGGGAAAAACCACGGGGCAAAGAAAAATTGGGGGGGTTTCCCAGGCAGCTGGGCACAAAATGACATTCGGAAAGGTTTCGAAAAACACGAGGAAGCCACAGAGGGAAACAATGACTGAGAGCGGGGGTCCCCGGGGGAACAAAATGAGGTCATGCAGGGGCCAAAAATTTCCTTTTCGGGGGAGGGGGCCAAAACATATTGGGGCCAAAAGAGTGGCACAATCACACAGTGGGAGGCCCCGGCGGCAGCAGTAATAAAATCAGGCATTGGCAAAAATGACATTCGGGAAAGGCGGAAAAAACATTTATTAGGGCCCACAAAATGGCACAATCAAACAGTGGGGGAGGCAGGGCGGCAGCAGTATGGGGTCGGGCAGGGGCACAATGACTTTCGGAGGGGGAAAAAACGGGAAAGCCACAAATGGAAAAAAATCCCCAAGGGAGGTCACGGGGGCAGCAGATGGGGTCAGGCAGGGGGACAATGAACATTTGGAGGGGGCAAACAGGAGAAAGGCAAGAGTGGCAAAAAAAAAAAGGGAAAAAAGGGAAGGGGGGAACAATACTGAAGGGGAAAAGGTCACGGCGGCACAGAAATGGGGTTTCAGGCATTTGGCACAATGACAGTGTGGGACATGGCAGGAGTCACAGCACAGCAAAAGGCCCAGAGAGTGGCACAATGACATTCGGGAGGTGGAAAAAAACAGGAGGAAGCCACAGAAGGGTACAATGACGGGAGACGG
Organism: Phyllomedusa bahiana; assembly: GCA_025379985.1. NCBI lineage: Eukaryota > Metazoa > Chordata > Amphibia > Anura > Hylidae > Phyllomedusa > Phyllomedusa bahiana. The sequence continues at coordinate 153,445 of JAODAL010003146.1, forward strand.
GGGTCACGGCGGCAGCAGGGGGGAGGTCGGAAAGGGGCCCACAAGGGAACACAGTTGGAGGAAAATGGAAAGCAGCCACAGCACAGCATAGGTCAGGAGGGGCACAATAAACACAGTGTGGATGTCACGGCAACGCAACACAGCAGCAAAATGAGGTCAAAAGATTTGGAAACAATGACAGAGTTTTTAAAGGTTGGGGCATACCAGTCCCGGGTTAAAAGGGGGGATTTAGGCAAGGGAAAACGGGGCAGCAATGTGTGGGCATCAGCGGGGGGCCGGCTTTCAGAATAGGGGGCTGGGGCAGGAAAGTTTGAACCCAACTGATCCCTAAGGCATTGGGGGTGTGGAAACCCCGGGCCGATCCACGCCTGTTCATCTTGCCCAAAGGGTTTCGTCTTTCCACTTTTCCCCGTGGAAAAGCGGGTTTCCCCTTTTGGGGTAAAAGGGCCCCCCCCGGGAAATTTGAACACCCCCCCAAATCCACACTACGGCCGGGAAAGGACAGCTTCTCCACTGAAAAACCTCGGCAATTTGGGGCCACAAAATCCATTTTTGGCGCCCGGGTAGCCCCACCCGGGATCTTCTAACTGGGGTGGCAGAGTGCTGTCCAAGTGGGGCCACAACTTTTTGGTTAAAGGGATTTTGCTCCAGGTCCCTTTTTTGCGTTTCCGGGGCGACTGCCCTCCTCATTTAGGCGGGTAAAAGGGAACTGTTTCACAGTGACCCCAACTTGGTTTACTACTGATGGGGGCAGGTACGCTCCAACCCCCCCCCCCCTTCCCCCCCACCCAAGCCGCGGAAGAAGAAACTTTAGCGTTGGGGAACCCCCCGGTCAGACCTGTCAGAGGGGGGACATCCGGGCACATAGGCAGCGCCAAACTGATTACGGGGTTTTCCCCTTAAGTATTTGATTTTGGGTTTTCCCCCTCTCAATACGGGGAAAAAAGGCCCCCCAATTTTGGACCTTTACGAGGGTCCAAAAAAAAAGGAAGCCAAAAGCATCCCTCGCCGGTTTGCTGACTATTGGGGCTGTCACTAAGCCAGGAAAAACACTTTCCTGCTGGCCATCTGCACAAGTGAAACTCCGGGGGGCCCCTCCTCCTTTTCCACTGTATACTGCCACGGTTTTTGGGGGTTTCCCATTTTGCCTCGCCCCCTTTCCTCATTTTCCATCCACCTCCTCCAGCTGCTCCTGCTCCTCCTCTCTTGTCCCCCCGGGGTAAAAAAAATCCCTCATACCCACCAGACAATACCCGGGCTCCAATTTTCCTCCTCCCCCCCTCCATTTAAAGTCCCCCCAAACCCCAAAGGGGCCCACGAGATGAAATCGCCAGGGCTCCACCCCCTTTCCCAGAACGTTTTTTTCAGCTTTCTTTTTCCAGGACATGAACCCATTTAAAATAAACCGTTTTTTCCCCCCCGTAGTCCTGGCGACTGACAAAAAAACCGGGGCCTCCCCAATGGCCCCCCAACAAACGGCAGGGGGCCACGAAATGAGCTGCCACGGGCTAACATCAAAGTTACAGGGGGGAGTATTTCCTTCCGCCTGGATAAATCAAAAAATCTTTAAAATTTGGCCCTTTCCTCTGTTCAAACATTGGGCCCCAAAAATGGATGGGCCCTGGAATTCCAGGGTTGGAAACATCGCATTAAAATAGTGTGTTGGGGGGGGGCCCCGTTCTGCCCCTGCAACTCGAGGGGGGGTTGTTCCTGGCTTTTACGAAGGGAAAAATTTGAAAATTCACATTTTCCGGGCCTTTTTCCAGAATGTTCTAAGATCGGTGGGAAGACTTCCCGGGAACCTTTTCCAACCAAATTAAACCCAACGTGCGCCATGCAGGGCGCAGGGCCCCAAAACCCCTCCTCTTTTTCGCGCGGACACCCAAAATTCCTCCCATTGTCTGTAAACCCATGGTTTTCGATTTCCCAGTTCCCCAAGGGAAAAAAAGGCCACACATCGTTTTTCCTTGTCGGGAAAATTGGACACGGGAAATTTTCCTCCCCTGTTTTGAAACTTCTTTCCCGCCGGGGCAAGCCAGGTGTAAACTGCGAAACCCTCAGGTGCCCCCCAACACATGGGGTATTTTGGAGCATTTACTTGGGGGCTGAGAAAATGGGGGTTTGGATGGGGGAGAGGAGGAGGGCGGACATTGGCGCAGGTGCGCACGTTTTGAAAAAACGGTAAAGGAAAAGCGCGTCCCCCTTTCCAAAGGGTTGTTGGTGTCCCCTGGGCAGGAACCCAAAATTCCCCCGGGGGCCGAAAAGGGGACCATGTATTTGGCCCTAACCGTATTTAAACCAGCTCCGGGACTTCCGCTGTGCCCGAGCCCCTTTTGGGAAAAAACCGTTTAAGCCAAGGCGGGCCCCCACCTTCTTTTCACAAAATTTAAAATAAGTGCGGGAAACGCCTTTTTTGGAAAAAAAATTACGGTTTGGGGAACTCTCCATCTCGGTCGGGCACAAGCCAAAGTTCCCCTAAATGGTTTGCGGGAGTCCAAAAATTTTGGAAAAGGGAGGGACTGCAAAACCAACCCAATTTTGGAAAAGGAGCAGGGTCAACGGGCTTGCCCTTAAAAAGGTTTGGGAAACCGCATACTGTTTGCCCCCTTTTGCAATCGCCCTCGCTAAACGAACTGCTGGCGCCTTTAGTACGAAAGCAGAGCATCTGGCACGGCAGAAAAATGTCAAAGAGAAACAGCTCCCTTTGCAGGGGTGGGGGAAGCCTTGACTGGTTTGCAAGGGCCCATGCGAGCCACGGGTTCGGCCTGCTTTTCGGGTTCTGTGGGGGGGCAGGATGGACCCCCACACCCTTAGCCACGTTTCTCCCAGGCCAACCAAAGGTGCCCGGCCTGCATGTGTTAAAGGGCGGGGCCGTGGGAAAACTTAAGCCCCCGGGCCCCCGCTTCACTTTTTGCCCACAGATTCACATATACCCATATTGGGGCTCCTCCGGTTTGTCTTAGCAAAGAACGCCACCCCCGCCGATATGGGTTTAAAAACCGGGGCAAGGGGTTTCCACCACTGAGTGACTACTTGCCGCCGCTGTCCCCTTGGGGAACCCCTGTGCCCCCTACTTTTTTGGGCCCCTGCGAAGGGGTTTTTTTTAAACCCCGTGGCCCTTGGCTCCCGACCCAAAAAACCTTGCTGCTATCCTGCTAAATTTCCAAACGGCCACACGCCCCCACTTCGGGCCCTGCGCTGCTGCCTAAAGCGCAACCTGACGCCCTCTTCCCTGACGATGTTTAAGCCCTTGCCCCACCCGGGCTCCCAAAATTTGGTCGGCTACATCATCACTATTTGTGTTTCATCGTCACTGCTTTTCCTCACCCCGGGTTCTTGGGAAATGCCGGGGCTCCCTCTCACAAAAATGACCTCCCCCAACTTTTCACATCTATACTTTTCCCGCCAAACGGGCAAGAAGCAGGGATATTGGGCCCCTTTTCCCTTCCTCCCAATTTAGCTGCTGCCCTCCCCTTCCCCCAAAATTGGGTTTAAACCCCCATATAGGGGCGTTTGACCCAGACCAATAGTAGACCTCTGGCTGGGGGAAACCCGGGATGGGACAGAGGGGGGTTTTTGAGGACGGGTGAGGCCGCTTACCCGCCCCCCGGGCCATGCCAACAAAGGGGTTTGTGTTTTGGGGTTTCCCAAACCGACTTTTTGGCGGGGGTTTTGTCAATTTCACGGGGAGGAAGGGGAATGACCTAGTAAACCCCAATCAAGAACCCCTTTGGTTGCTGAAAAACCCAAAACGTCCGCTAAAATACAACCGGCATTGTGGCCGGTCCCCCCAAGGGACCCCGCTGGACGTCCCCGGGGGGCTGGGGTTTTTCTCCCTGGGCCTTTTTCCAGGAATGTTTGGGGCCATTTGCCATTTCGCAGGGGGAAAAAAGCCCGGGCCACCTTCTGTTTTACATCCCGGGTTTGTTTCAAAATGAACGGGAAACTTTTTTTGATGATAAATATCTGTAAAATGAAAATACACACCCTTTTTTTGACCCCAAAATGCCCCCCAGTAACAAGTTTGGGAAACCTTGGATATAAATTCCCTTTCCCCACAAATGGCCCGGGAAAAATTTACTTGTAATCCCCTTTTTAAAAAAAACTGGGGGGTTTTTAAAAAATTAAAGAGCACAAACACCCTTAATTAACCTACGGCCCAATGGAATTAGGCTACGGGAAAAAATTTTAAAAATTTTTTTGGCGTTTGAAAAAAGACGGTTTATTTTTTTTTCCAGCACACCCAACCAAAAAACAACCCCTTTTTTAACCCCCTGGATGAAAATTGCGCCAAAAAATTTTGAGCCCACAAAATATTAGCTTTTTTAGCGTGTTTAAAATTGCTTTTTTTCTACCCCAAACCCCAACAAGAATACGGTTGAAAAATTAAACCCTTTGCTTGTAAATTTAGGCTACGGGAAAAAATTATATTTTTTGGGCTTTTGAAAAAAAACTGTTTAATTTTGTCAGCACACCAGAAAAACAACGTTTAAATTTAAAACCCCTGGATTTTAAATTGCGCCAAAGAATTGAGCCCACAAAAAAATATTTTGAAAATTGTTTTAAACAATTGCGTGTTTTTTTAAAAACCCCACACAACAAGAGAAAAACAGTTGAAATTTAAACCCTTTTGTTTGTGAAATTAGGCTAAAGGAAAAATGAAATATATTTTGGCGTTAAAAAAAGACGGTTTTTTTTTCAGCACACCAGCAAAACAACGTTTTAATTTCCCCCCTTGGATGTAAATTGCGAAAAATTAGGAAAAATTGGAGAAAGCCCAAAAAAAGGAGTGGTATTTTTTTTAATTGGTTAAAAAAAAAGGCGGGGGTTTTTTTTAAAAAAAATTAATTTTCCCCAAAAACCCAAAGGGAACCTGGATTTTGGGGGAAATTTTTTTCCCCCCCTTTCGGGAAAAACCTTTTTTTATTGGAAAAAAAGGGGGAAAACAAAATTTTGGGGCCAGAAGCTCCCCCAATTAAGGAGGCGCCCCGGGGGGCCCCCAAATGGGAAGGCAACCCATTTGGATTTTTTTCAGCTCCCACATACCCAAAAAAAAATTTGAAATAAACATTAAGAAAACAGCCCTCGGAAAACAAGCTGAGACACCCCCACAAAACACCCCTTTAAAAAAATTTCTTTTTTCCTTCAGTAAGACTATCCAGTCCCCGGCAGCCCCCTTCCCTGATGACTTTAGTGGAAAAGGTTGTGAGCTCCCGGCGCCGACCGGGGAATTTAATATAGTGCGTGACGCAAACAAAAACCCCCGGTTCTCTTTTGGGCCCTTAAAACCTCTGAAACATGCCCATGCAGGCAAAGCCCTTTTTCCCCCCCGAGTGCTTTGCCCCATGTAGCCCCCCAAGGGCTCCAGCCATTTTTTTCAATGAAAACACACTTCGTTCACCCAAGTACCCCAAAAATTTTGACTTTTTTTCCAAAACCAAAGGGTTTTTCCTGAAATTCTAAACAAAATTCCACTTCGTTAGAATCAATTCGCCCATCTTTTACATAAAATTTTCAAAGTTTTTTTATGTTACATAGGGAAAATTTTAAAAATTTAAGCATACATATTTTTTTTAAAATAGAAAAATTTTATTGTTGTATTTTTTACATATTTTTTTTTAATGTCGTTATTTATAGAAAAAAAATGAACCTAGGGGGTTTAAAAATAATTTGTAAAAACCCGCCTCCCCTTCCGGTCCAGGCGGTTTTTTAAACCCCCCGGGTTTTTTATCATGGGGTAATTTTAAAACCTTGAAAAACCCTTTCTCCCAAAATGCGTTGGTTGTGTTTTTTTTGCCATTGTTCCCTTATAAATTACCCCCTTCGATTTTTAAGTTTAAACGAAAAAAAAACCGATTTTTTAAAAATTTACTGAAAGTACTGTATGCTGTTTTTGGGAAAACCAAAAGCCCCTGCGGGATATTCCTTTTTGCCTTGAACTTTAAAGGGTTGGGGCGGGCCCGACACTCCACGGGCACCTTTTCCTTAAGGGGGAAATCCCCTTACCCCAGGGATATTGGTGAGCTGACCCTCATCTTTTTTTTTGCTATATTTTTTAAAATAGGAAAGGTTTATATAAGCCATAGTAGGTGGGAATATGGGCCCCTGGGGGGTTGGTGTATAGGTCCCTAGTAGGTAGGTATAAAGACCCCAAGTATGGAGGTAGATATATAGCCCCCAAGTAGGTAGGTGTATAGGCCAACCAGTAGTTAAGTATAAAGCCCCCAGTAGGTAATTATATAGGCCCTTTTAAAGATGGGTTAAAAAGGGCCCCCCGGGTAGGTAGGCCCCGGGGGCTGAAAGCTCTATATCCGGGGCACCCTGTGGGATAGGTGGGTATATATTTTTCCCTTTAAAATAGTTTGGGAGGTAAAAGCCCTAGTTAAAATAGTTAAAACCTGCTGTGGAGGTCAGGGACCACCAGAGGACTACTGGCCCCATCGGTTTGGCCCCTTTTCCCCGAGCTTGCGCAGTACATGTTTTGGGGTTCCGGGGGAAGTCCGAAATTTGGTCAAAAAGGTTTTTTTATCAAAATAGTTGGAAAATTAAAAAAATTTAAATTGTCATCACATAGGAATACCAAATACAGTGATGTCACAGTACAAGAAAAAAATCACTGTAAAATCATAGTAAATGTTTCTCACATACAATGATACCCACAGAAAGGTTTGGGAAAAAAAAGTGACCTTTGGGCCCTTTTTTCCCCCACTGTGAGTAAAATCCAAATGCACCTCCAAAAATTTAATGTGAGGGGAGACCTGTAAAAGGGACAAAAAGGGGGAAAGAGAATATTGTAAGTGAAAATTTTTAATTTTTTTTCCCAGAGGGGAAAACGGGGGAAACCCCATTGAATTTATTAAAAGGGGAACAGGGAAAATTAGAAATTTTATAACCATACATAAAGAAAAGGACCCAACCCTGTTTTCTGTTTTCCCAAGATGCATTGAATTTGGCTTCAGCGGGTTTAACCCAAAAATACTAATAAAGGTAATGAGAAATGTTTAGGACATAAAATTAGTTTTTCCCACAATTTTCAATGGGAAAAGTTTAAATTGTTCCCTGGATGAAGATGACAAGATTGTACAATGGACAAAAATGAAAAAGCCAGAACCCTAGCAAAAGGGGAAAAAATCTGCACATTGAAAAAATTACATTTCTGTAGGTTGTTGCAGTGCTGGTGGACGCCAGATTACAAACACCACTAAATAGGGCAGTCAACAAGTAGCCGCATAAAATAATCATACAAATCTGTTTTCAATTAAAAAAAATAGAAAAGATTTTAAACCCAAAGGGACATAGTGGCAAGAAAAAAAGTTGAGGGGGTTTCACCAGAGGGGTTTTAACCCAAAGCAAGACAATAATACATGATAACTGACCATAATAGCTAATTAGCGCTGACATCTGATCCTAAAACTAAGATGTCCCCCGACCCTTGTTTTCCCCTGAAACTAACCCTAAAAATACCCATGCAACAAATTAAACCCCGACACAGAAAAAAAGCTCCCAAGGGCAAAAGGAAATCTCTAACAGAGCACAACAAAAACTACAAAAATACTTTCTTCAAACAAAAAAAAACTGAAGGGCCAAAACACACTCCACCCGAGGCCTTGGGTTGGGGGAAAAGTACAAAACTATAACTAATTACAAAAAACCCTTTGGGTGATGTCTAGACAACCTCAAGACAAAAAAAATCTCTAGAACAAGTTCCCAAAACCCACACCCGGTTAAACCCAAGGGCCCCAAAAACGTTTTAGGGGAAACTTAAACAATTATCAATTTTTAATGAGTTTTTGGGGGTGAAACACCATGAGCTGAATTGTTTTAATCAATTTTTGCAATTTTTCAAAGACGGAGCCGACAGGCAGAGGAGAACACCGCAAGGGGGGCGTTCTTCATTGAACCGGGTGCGTTTCCTTTATAGCCCCAGTGACAATCCCCACTGCTAATTTTTTAGATCCCCTCCTTGGGTCCCCCTTTTTTTTTTCCTGGGCGGGGCCCAGAGAGGATTTAAAAAGCGGATGAAAAACAGAGTTAAAAAAGGGGCCCAGTGAACAAGCCCCAATTTATTAAAATGGACAAACCCTTTTTTTAAAACTGTTTTTGGTAAACCTATAGAGCCCCCTTTTTTCTTTTCTTTCCCTTTTTTTTCCCAAACTATTTTATATATAAATTTAATTTTTCAAAGTAAAGTTTCAATTTTAAAAAAAACCAGCATACCCGGGTTCAGCAAAATCAATTTTTTCAATTTTAAAGAAAAAAATAAATTAACTACAAACCCCGCAAACATTGGGAATATCAGATGTGGAACTCTTGACATACAATCTGAAAGGCTAGTCTAGGTCCTTAATTAAAGGTTTTGGAAAACTGTAAAACAACACCAGTTCCTTTTTTGAGACCTTTAACCCAAAAGGGATTTTATTTATTTTTTTTCCCCGCAAAAGCAACACCCTTTTACAAAATTTTCTTTTGCAAAAAAAGGAAAAAAAAAAATTAAAAAGGGGGTTTTTAAAAAAGGTTTAGCCAGATTTACAGCCTCAGGTTTTCCTTTTAAAAAGATCTCAGATTTCCTTTTTTTTTTCCCCAGGTTTCCCCAATAGGTATAGAAAAATAATCCCTTATTTTTAAGGACAGAGACTTTAATAAACAGTATACAATATACTGCCTTGGGAGAGACCCGAATATGCCCCATTTCCCACATTTTTTTAAATTTGGGGGTACTTCCCCCGGCTTGGGCTTTCCCCCCAGGGAGCATGGGGGAAATCGGGTGGGGCCCCTGAACATAACCCCCTTCCCTTTTTAAAAGGGAATAAGCAGGGGAAAAAAAGCAAATGCAAGAGTTTTTGTGCAGTTAAAAAATATACTGGTGCGCCCCCAAAAATCCAAATTTTACTGTGGGCCCAAGAATTTTAAACCAATGGAACCCCACAAAAGAGGCCCTTTTTATGGTTACAAATGCACAGTCCTCTGGCCCCAATGAAGCTATGTTTTTGGAAAAAGTGTGGGTTGATTAATCAAAGTACAAAAATTAAAACTGGGATGTCCCATTCCCCCCATGGCTTTCCGTACTGTCCCAAATCTCAAAGCTTCCCAAAAAAACAAAATTTAATCTTTTTCAAGGTTGTCTTATTCATAACTGGTATGACACTGCAATTAAATTTAAAAAATTTAAAACCCCCATGCCCCAGGGTTTTTTTCCATGATCTCTACAGGACTATTAGAAAAACAAATTTTTTTTCCCTTTTTATAAATCCCCGGTTGGAAATAAAAACCCAATGAACCCCAAACAATAGCTGAAAAGTAGGGGCCCTTTTCAGGGCCTCACACTACGCCATAACTAACATACAGAAACTTTTTTAAACCTTGTTTTTTGCTCCCATAAGCAGTTTTTTAGGATCCAGACCCTGAGTGTTCTTTTTTTGGATTCCGAAATTTTTCCCCCCCCATGAGTTTAGTTCCCACATCAGATTTGGTGGGTTTTTGGAAAAAATCTTTATTAGGGACAGCAACCCATCTAAAGCTGTTCCCCAACTTGATAAGGGTTTTTAAGCCCCGCAGCCCAACCCCAAAGGTCCGAAGTCCCGAAAGTCCCAAATTTACTAAAATCAAATGGGCGTTTCAAGCCCTTTTTTATAAACATTCTTGTAATATAAAAATTTTTTTGCAGGGAAATTTTAATCCACCTCACCAAAAATCCCAAATTGTCTTTCCAAAAATCTTTCAAGCCCTTATATTCTCCACCAGATTCCCCCACATCAAGGGATAACTTCTGTGGCCTTAATTTTAAGGTTTCATGGGGTTTTCTTTACTACCCAAAAATTGAGGCATAAAGTTTTTTTGGGGTTTCCAAAAATTTAAGTAATCCCCGTGTTTTTACGGGGGTTAAAAAATTAAATTTTTTCCTATTTTAAACCTTTCAACTGGGGGAACCTGGAAAAAATTCACCTTAAAATTTTTAAGGTTTTTTCCATTTTTCCATTTTGGGGCTTAACTTTAATTTAAAAATTTTTACAAAAAAAAACCCCTCAATAAATAGAAAAAATGTTTTTTGGCCCAAATCTTTTAAAGACACAAGGGGAAAAAAAACCAAAAAGGCCCATTCCCCCTAACCCCAGTTCAATGGCTAGACAAAAGAATATCCCCAGTGGAGCAGTTAAAAGCCCTGGGGTTTCCAAAAAGAAAAGAAGTCGCACAGATTCAGAATAAATAAGACCCAAAACACTCACACACCTATGAGGCAGGGAGGGGGGGTGGAGTAAATGCTTAGTACATAGCTACACATTGGAAAAGAGCCAGTTTAACCAAAAAAACCCGGGGAATTTCCCAAAAATTAAAAAACAAAAAAACCCCTCACGTGCCTTTATCCATTGCTAGTATTAAAATTGCATATAGATAAGGTTGATGCAGAGTAACAATTATACAGTTATACGAGATGCCCTGTATGGTACTGTGGCTCTTCTACATACTGGTGTGAACTGGTTCTTATCCTATGTGCAGTTTTTCCCCATCATGGATATGTGTGTGAGCAATTGTTAATCAGTATTCTGCATCTGTGCAATTTCTCTCATGTAGCACTGGGGCTTTCATTGCCTCATACCAGGAACAGTATTTTATCCAGACATTCAGCTGTGACTATGGCCGCTTGTCTGTGTTTTTTCCTGACAGCAGACCCAGGAATGTGGATTTTTGAAAAAGGTAATACCCTAGACTTTCACTCATTAGGACTGAATCTATCAAATGACCCTTTGGGTACCGGTGCATTCACCATTTAGTCCCTTAGGTGTCTCAATAGGGTTAAAGATTCTGTAGCCTCTCTGTCGAAGTACATGCATGAATTTCTAGTTCAATGGCTGATTAATCAGTCTACTCAAGCACTGGTAATACTGAGTGAGTCTGCTGCCAAAACAGTACCAAAACAGTAACCCTCAGTTATTACTAAAAATATTTATTTTTGCAACATCCCCCTAGCATCTAGGATACATTTCCTGCCTGCCGCCCAGCTATGTCTCTAAACATATAGGGCGCATCCCCACGGCATAGGACAATTGCCGGCCGGTATTTGTCCTGTTTTGCGCCCGTCCCCACAGCCGCGGGGGGGATGGCTTTTCTCCGCGATGAGCGGAAGAGCCCTCCCCCCTGCCATTGAGAAGCAGATTTCCGTCCGAAATCCGGACAGAAGAATGTGCTTGCTCAATGTTTTGCGGCCGGACCGCGGGCGGCAAAGTCGCCCAACGGAAAACCCGTGCAGTGGGGACTGCTGCACGGGTTTTCCATAGAGCACCATTGTGCTCATTTTCGGCTGTTTTTTCAGGCGATCTGAAAAACCGCAAACCGGCTGAAAAACCGGCCGAAAAACCGTGCCATGGGGACATGCCCATATACTTCATGTTAACTTACATCCAGCCAATTGGGGCTAGGAGAGACAGGTGCATTTAGTGGATGAAAAGCTCCGCAAAAGTATCTTGTGATCACAGCCTGTCTACAGGTTAAAATGGTTAAAAATGACTTCTGTTATATGGTACATTGTTGATGATTGAATACTTACCTGCTGATTCATTTCTGTAAACTTTGCATATCTGTACCACTGCATGATGTATGAAAATGCTGTATCTTATGAAAGTGTTAAGTTAAAAAAAAAATGTATCTTGTGATACAGAAGGTCTCCAATTTTAAGAAAGGTCTAGGTGCTGGTTGTTTGGAGTCCCACATAACTAAAGCCCTAAATAAAGAAACTTGGCTTTCATTGACTTTGCTTATTTTAGATCAATAGTTTTCCTTCACCAGTGTGAAGCCAATCCAAGGCAGAGGGGTTTAATACTTCTAGAGCTCCAAGGCCCCCTTGTTCTTGGCAATGATGGTGGCTCCAAGCTTCTGAACCTGCACTAGAGTAACTCTTGCTATGTCTACTTGACTTATGAGTAATATTAATAAAAGATTCAATATATCTAACATTCATGGCTGCTGAACAACCCTGTCTATCATATCCATATTTTGTAGTTTTAATCCAAAATTTCATCCAAATATATGCATATCAATCATTAAAAAAGTGCAGTATCACTGACGACTGGCAGGTGGCACTCCAGAGACACCTTCTATTCCAGCTGTGCTCTTATTGAAGGAATACTGTCTAATAAAAGTTACTACATAGTAAGGGGTCATTTTACTAGAGAAAGGATATGAGATAAGCTACAGAGCTAAGCTGCATACAGTAGCTTACTATTATCAGGCAATCTTGAAGCTTTGGATGACAACGAGCAGCCACAGCAACAAGATGTCCCCTGATGATACCTACATGTGATTATTTATTTGCATATAACTTTTTTTTTTTTTTCCTATTAATATATTTAAAGCTGTTAATGTGCATGTAAAATAATAAAAGAAATAAATAATAATGGCAAGTAAAAATAAATAATAATAATAATAACAAGCAACAAATCATTATCAAAGTGACACAAAGTGATGCGGGTAAGGATATGTTTTTGTTTCAGATTTGCAGTGTGTATGGTTATTGTGTGGTGTTTTGGGCCATGGGTTAGCCCTTTTGCAATAGGGCTTATCTGCGTTTTTACTATCTGGTGCGGAATCCAAATGGATTCTATATCAAAGAAGTGAAATGTTAGGTGTTAGTTACAAATGTACAGATCTCTGGCACAATGAGAGCTATGTTGTGGAAATGTATGTTAGACTGATTAAAGTACAAAAATTAATCTGGCATGTTCCAGGCGCATGGCTCTGTAGCTGTCCACTCTAAAAAGCTGTTGTCAAATTGGATCTAACTAATGGTTGTCTTGTTCATAACTGGTAGGAACCAAGCAGGAGAACAACATGACTAAAACCTAATTCGAATCTTAACAACACATGAATTAAATTGGCCTGATGTAGTAATGAAATCAGTCTGACTTCCACCTGCCCAGTCACTTGAGGTAATTTCTCCAGCATGTCAGTAGCATTGGCCACTATCACCACTTCAATGCGGAAAGAGGAATTTGATATTTGGAGGTCCCGTTGCTCTATGGTCATAGCTACAGAAGATCTTTTGAGCTATAAATAGGGGACAGGCAATTGAGTAGCAGACCAACTGACCCTCAATATGGCTCCAAAGCCAATGGATCCAGCCAACTTGGTGGAAAATTGCAATTTCATGTTCCCTAAGGCTATGTTTACACAGCAATGTTAAAATGCCATCTGTCAGGGAATTGTCCCGACTCGAGGGTCGACAGCCTGACTTGCGCTCCTCCTAGGGGTACTTAAGGTCATTTGGATATGGTTTCACAGTTAACCTCTGTCTACACAGGCACAGGAAGACCTAGGGAGTGCCAGAGGATACCCCCCTCGCCCACAACCTTGAACGGCTGGTAGAGATCTGTTTACCTGCACCAGTGAAACAGAACTCTGCCAGCCCGGTAGACTGCCACCAGTTCCTCGTTAGTTATAAGCCTGGTCCATTACTTATAACCAGGCCAGAAACCTGCTCAGGGTAACGATTTTCGAGACAGAGAATACAGATATGTGGTTCGGGTGATTAAGACAACAGAACAGCTCAGGATCAAATTTTAGGTATTTATTCGCCTTAAGGGCACACTAGACAAACAACACATACATCGTGGATACAGCTATACATATACTGGTCAGAGGTGCAAATACAAATAGGGTATGGGTACACACAAAAGAAGCAAGGAGATGTGTTGAGTTACCTTAGGTTAGCTTAGCGCAGGGTACACATAGGGGGTGAATGTGGCCAACTGGTCCTATGTGGATGCTCCTGGTATGCTGGTGCATATACCCCTCTTCCCATAGAGATAACACTGGACCCAGGTGGGCCCTCACTTTTAACTATACAGGGACATCCCACGTCACACCCATGTCACACCCCTACGACAGTCTACATGCACTTTCTTCCAGGGCCATGCTGGTTCTAGCTTCGAATACAAACTGGACTATAACTCAGCATGGTAATGGTGCAGAGCCACAACATAGGTATCATCAGAACTGGATGGGTCCAAGCTATTACTAAATACCAAACACTGGGTCACTGCTCTGTTCCTGGTACCAGTTTCCCGTATCTCCCTGCCCGTAGGTCCTATAAACGCGGGAGTGAAAGCTATGCATGTGGGGCACTTTCATTTACAACTATGAAATCGGGGTGTTCCTGTGACGTCCGGTTATTCCATAATTCTTTATTAAATCCCGACTCTGCTGTGATTTGTCCATGCCTTTAAATCACTTCACACCTCTCTCCAACTGCAGCTCTCATTTCTTTGGGTCTCCAATATGTCTGTGGGGAACATGTAAAAATTGGTGATAGGGCCTTTAGAAGCAGGACCACATGCTGAAACTCACTTCCTGATGGAACATTTGTTTCCCCTGACCTCTCATGATCAAGTGATCGAGCTGGATCAAACTATGTTTCATTTCATCACACCGTCCAAAATCAGGCAGCATTTTAACATTGCTGGACCATGGGTTTTGGTGCAGATTTGCACTAAAAACCGTGGTTGGTTTATGGATTTGCCATCGGCACTGTATATTGAATGTGTAGGAATTCAACAGCAATCCTGTGGAAGATTCAGCAAGTTTGAAATTCTGCCATAATCCAGCGGATTTTTAAACTGACCGGAAAAAATCAGTTCTTTGTATGCAAGGATATTTCATTGCGCTCTACACAGCACTGGGCATAGTCAGATTTTCAGTAGATTCTAAATACTGAATCTGCCGTAAATCTGATGAAGAACATGTGCTGTGTAGACATGACCTAACTCTGACTGCAGTACACATAATATGATTTTGTAGTCTAAAAGTCTATCATCATGCAGTACTGAGGTAACTTGAATAAAGAGGTGTAATTTTTTAATGTCAGTTATTGTCAGATACAATAAAATCTGACCCATAGGAGATATTTAAAGGGGATGTATCGCTTCATCAGTTCAGCTGTTTTCTTGAAGCTTGATTCTCTCAGTTCCTGAAATACAGGGGCCTTTCTTCCCAACCCAGCTGGGTGTTTCTTAACTGAAGGGCTCGCTCCCAAGTGTGTCCCCCCCTCTCTGAGTCCACATGTCACTGTCCTCTCCCTATGCAGTCTTATTTTGTAAGAGCTGTTTACATACCATAGGCCTGCATTCAGTCTTCTATGAACTCAGAGCACTGATCTCTTCTCCTCTCACAGCTGGAGGTTTGTTACAGTTGAATCCAGTCTTCTATGAACTCATACAGAACACAGATCCATCTCCCTTCTATGTTTACACAAGGCACCGAGGAACAATTCTGCTGTTTTCTGATTATAGAAGCAGCTTCAGTGTCACCTAGGAGCTGCTAGCTGTATATAGTGAAATTGTTGCCGGCCCCTTACACGCAGGAGCATTAGGCACCGAGGCACAATTCTGCTGTTTTCTGATTGTAGAAGCAGCTCCAGTGTCACTGAGGAGTTGGTGGCTGTATAAAGTGAAATTGTTGCTGGCCCCTTATTCTGAGTGAGGAGGCAGGAATGCATGCTCCCGTGAATACGACCGGGGGCCAGACAGAATGTAAATTAGTAGAGCCGTCAGCCAATGAAATGCAAGGAGGTGGAATCCGACCGGCATATTTACCACAAAAGAAAGATAAGGCAGACTGTGAAAACGAGACAGTTTTGCTAATGACATCCAATTGCAAAGTTGCTTGTTTTCACTGTCCCCTTATTCTGAAGACCATTTAATGCAGTGTTTCTCAACTCCGATCCTCAGGACTTCCTTAGCATTGCACAGGTGATATAATTACTGTCAGTGCATTCTGTGAGAGATCCTGAAAACATGACCTGTTGGTGGGGCGTGAGGACTGGAGTTGAGAAACACTGATTTAGTGTAATGATATGACCACTTTAACATGCAAAAGTCAACTGAACCCAAAAAAGATTGTAATTTTTATAGAGGGACATTTTCTGATGTCAGACAGACATTAATATTAGCTATAAACTCTGCAAGCTTGTCAACAGGCAAACTTAGAACTATCTAATCAGTGTCAATCCAAAAAAGACAACTGCATCACCAAGGTAGTGTATGACCCATGAAGAGTTTGTCTCATACTGGACAACCCATTTTAGACAATTTATATACTCAACATACAATCTATAGGCAGACATATATCACTGTAGTACAAAACATTTAACTGCAAAGAGATGAAAACAGGATGGACCAGAACAAGATGAGCAGTCAAGTCTGTTTCAGACTTTGCAGGTAGAGCACCAGGTTTGGCCTTCACCATAAGTAATTTGGCCCCAACAAAATTGACTGACTGACATGGCAGGAAGGACACTACTAAGAAGAGAAATTATTAAAAGTGGACGATGAGGACAATGGGGATCGTGCAGCCCCTAAACATTTGTTGAAAATTGATTTGAGCAACATGCGACTTATCGGAATTGATTTCAAATTCCCTGAGTAGAAAACAGCTGACTGAGGAATATGAGGACCTTTCCCAAACCCTATCATCCCTTTTTTTTCCTTTGGGCCCTTTTTCGCAGAAATTTTTCCCGTCAAAATTTTTTAAACAACAAAAGGGCACAGTGAGCTCCCTACAAAATTTAGCCCCATGCTTAATTTGTAAAAATACACAGAAAACTACAGTTGGGCCCCCATTGAATAAACCCAAAATACCCCCCCGGCTCTGGCTTGCCACTGTGGAAACCAAAACCCTTTTTTGGGCCCCAACGCAGTGTACAAATAGGGAAAAAATTTAGCAGCCTTCATAAATTTTGGAAACCATGCATTTTTTTTAAATTTTGAAGCCAGCTTAGGACTAAAGGGCCAATTTAAGCCAAACCCGCTCTTTTATGTTTGTCATGCAGTACTCATGTGCAGACTGTAAGCTGAGTAAATCATATCTAATTAAATGAACAACAAGAAAGCATATTGAATTTTCTCAATATATTACATGCCATCAAAGCAAAGGCTTGCAGCCGGTTGTCACATGTCTTTGCCACTTTGCCACCAAATACCAAGAAATTAATACTTAATGTGGTTTTCTCACTAAAATGATTGGTTTTTAACAAGTAGAGAAAGATAAATGAGAATATTACTAAATACACAGTTTTTTGATTTTGCTTCTTTGGTTACAACCATCTCTCACCACCTCTCCCTGTTTTTTCTTTTTCCCCCATTTTTAAAAAATTTATGTTAGTAAGTCAGGGGCCTCCCTGATTTGTTTCTCCCTGCAGACTCTTATCTCCAGCAATTGACTTTGTTGACTTAACTAAGAAGCGTTCACCCTTTAGGGCTATGTAGCCCTGTTTATCACACTTTATAAATTTCCTGAAGTCATCTACTGTAACAGGATTAGCTAGGAACAGGAGAGTTGATATGCCAATTACTGCCCATAGAAAACCCCCCATAGCTTTTGGAAAAAAAAGTGTGACCTAAAAATGGCCCAGGGGTTTGTGAAAAGCATTGTGAATTTTTCCCCAATTTTACCCCTGCCCCTTTTGAACCATAAGGGTTATAAATGTATGTACACTCACCGGCCCCCTTTTTTAGGTAAAAACCGTCCAAATGCTCGTTAAAAACCCCAATTTCTAATCAACCAATTCACAGGGGGGCAACTCCTTTCATTTAGGCATGTAGAATGGTCAAGACAATCTCCCGCCCGTTTAAACTGAAACATCAGTAAAGGGGGGAAAAAAGGGGATTTGAGTGCCTTTGGGAAAGTGGGATTTGGTTTTTTGGTGGGCCCCAAGGGCTGTTTTGAGTTTTTCAAAATTCCCGCGTTTTCCCGGGATTTTAAAGCCAACCTCTTAGGGTTTACCCGAGAAAAGGGCCCCAAAAAAAAAAAACAACCCGTGGCGGCGTCCTGTGGGCGGAAATCCTTGTTGATGCCCCGAGGTCAAAAGAGAATGGGCAACTGGTTTTGAGCTGATAGAAAGGGAACAGTGACTTTAAATAGCCACCCTTTCAACCAATGGAGGGGAGAAGAAAACTTTTCTGAACGCCCCAGTCCCGGGGAACTTTGAGGCAGATTTGGGGACGCAGCAGAAAACCCCCACCGGTTTCCACTCCTTTCAGCTAAGAACAGGGAAAAGGCTCCTAAAATTTTCCCCCAAGGCTCATCGAAATTTGGACAGTAGAAGATTGGAAAAACGGTTGCCTGGGGCTGATGGGTCCCCCCCAAATTTTTGCGCGACAAATTGGATGGTAGGGGCAGGAAAATTTTGGGATCAACAACATGAAAAGGGTGGATCCCTCCCCGCCCTTGTATCAACGGTTTAGGTGGGTTTTGGTGGTGTCCCTGGGGGGGGAATATTTTCTTGGCACTTTTGGGCCCCTTGGTACCAAAATTTAGCATCGTTGCAACGCCACAGTACCTAGTAGGGTTTCGACCATGTCCATCCCCTTTTTGGAAACCCCAATGTAAACCCAACATCTGATTGGGTACTTTCAGAGGGTAATGCGCCATGTCCTAAAGCTGGGAATCATCTCAAGGGCTGGTTCTTTGAAATAAAATTTAGTTTTACTGTACTCCCAAAAAACCTCCCCCAGTTTACCAGAATTTAAACCAATAAGCTCTTTTTGGGGGTGGTGGGAAAGGGAGATTCGCACGTATGTTTCTGCCCCACAAATCTGCGGGAAATGTGTGATGCCAACATGTCAAAATTGGGCCCCAAAAACTCTGAAAGGGAAAGCTTTTCCGCACCTTGTTGAATCCCATGCCACAAAATTGAGGCAGTTCTGAAGGCAAAAAAGGGGGGCCCCAAACCCCTTTTCCAGCCATTTTGGTGGTTTCCTAATAAAGTGGCCGGTTTAGTGTAAGCTGACCCTTGTTAGACAGATTTCTATTCTTTTTCAAAAAAGCCAAAATTTGGGTTCCGGGTACTATTTTGTGGGTAATAGCACCCGAGGGGAGAAGTTTGTTCAAAAAAGAAAAAGTGTGGCGATATGCTGCAATTACTGCGACAAGGACTTCAAACAGCTGCTGGTAGGACCTGCTGGATGCCAAAAGCTGTAGTTGATTTTTAACCCCTGCAAGAACCAAATATATGGGGGCCCTGGGGAAAAATGTAAGAAAACCCTTTGGTTTTTTGAACACAGATGTCATGGGTTAATCCAAGTTATGCACATTTATTGAACAGTCAGACATCTAGCAATATCAAAATATACTGGGCCCTTTCTGAGTGTGTGGAACCCAAATATTTTTCCTGCCTAACCCCCGAAAATTTTAAATTTTCCCTTTTTAGAAAGATTTTAAAAAAACCTACTGAAAGGGGGGATAGATATTCCCCGGAAAAAACGGTCTGGGTCAATTTTGCATAAAGGGCTGGACTTTCCACTTTTTACAAACGGAGCTCCAGGGATAGAAAGGGGTCCATTTTAGGGGTTTTTTGCGGATTATTCTTATCAGAGGGGAGTGCTCCGTTAAGGGCAAGGGTATAGGTTTTTAGGGAAAAAAAGGGACAGTTTAGTGTATATTTGTTTTGTCCCAAAATATATATACTTTGTGTTGGAGATTCTGAAACCCCAGACTTGCCCTCATATCACATCACTGTTTTTTAAACAGGGGGTGGTAAGGTTTTTTTGTAATAAATAATTGGAAATTGATGCAGTTTTGCATTTTAAGGTCAACCCTTTGTATATAATATTGGGAATTTTTTGAAATTTTAATGGATAGATTAAAAGTGAAGTTTTAAAGGAGGGTTTTTGTCTTGTAGTTAGGACAAAATGTAAAATACTTTCAATAAACAGTCAGCCTGTGCATTGCTTTTTAAAAGAAATAACTCACAATGCCAAAGTAAGCCCAAACATGGGGGGGAGACCAGCCTGATAAGCGACTGATCGCTCACCTGTACGCGATAATTCTAAGGCAGGAAATGCCTTCTTTCTCAAGCGTGCACAAACCCAAATCCTTATATAGACAGATAACAGTACATGTTTGCACAAAGCAAATTGTATCACAACATAAAAACATGAAAACACCATTTTGATCATAAAAAAAACTTCGAGATTCACATTTTCATTAAAAACCCATTGGGAAAGGCCCCTGGTAAAAAAAAAGCGTTTCGTTTAACTGTCAAGGACTGCCTCCTTAGAATTACAAAGAGCGGAAACTCGTTTACATACTGTGCTTTACTCCAAGCCCGCTGACTGGAACAACGGCCTTCATAAAAATAGTTTCCATGCCCCCCAAACATGTATTGGGATCCTTAAAGGGTTTTTTCCCAAAATGTTTAATCTTACCTTAGTGCTGTTTTTCCCCCCAGTTTCTTTTTGAAAATTCGGGGGGCGTGTTTATGGGACTCCCTGGCCTGAGTGACAGGTCTGTAGCTATTTAAACAGAACTAGTGGCAAAAGGACACCTTTAAACTTCGCAGGTCCCTTGCACCTAGGCGCGGCACTTCTCCCAAAACGTTTTTAAACAAATTCATGCCCTAAAATTAGGACAAAAAAAAATGGCGTGTCTCTACAAACCCCTAGGGGGATAAAAAATGTCGGTAAAGCCCAAAGAGGCTAGCATGGTTTTAATATTCAATGAAAACAAGTAAAGTTTGATTTTAAAGTTGTTTGTTGCCACTAGTACTGTTCAAAGTGCATATAAAAAACTGGAAAATTTTTCTTGACTGGCAAAATTGACACACGCTACTTAATAAGGATTGAAAAAAACAAAGAAAATGAGGATTCAATAAACTTGATTTCCCATAGATTTATACTAAAATAAACACATAATGAAAAAATCAGGTTACAATATAACAAAAAAAACAGTTACCCAAAGTGGGGACTCAAACTTGCTTGCCCCTCACCCCAAAGGCGTTTTTCCCAAACCGCTTCTTCTGAAGCTTCTGCAGACCTAGAAAAAAAAAAACCCAAAGGGATACAAAAACCGATTCCAAAAAGGGAAACATTTTTTAATTTGTGATTGAGAGGGGGCAAATTTTCTAAAAAATTGGGTTGCTCACTTCGCCAAATTTTCCGACAAAAATAATTTCGGTTAAATACTTCGGGATAATCACGTTAAAAAACAGCTTTTCCCGGGCTGCACAGACCTCGGGGGTGCTGTAGAACTTTTGTCCATGTTTAAATATCAGAGGAGTTGGTTTTGGGTCTTCATACAATGTTTTGTTTGAGTTTCCCGCAATGACTGCCCCCCGCTCTTAGAATCGTTTCACTTAAAATTCCCTGGGCACCTAGAGGGCAAAACTGACCAAAAAACTAAGGGGAAGTTGCTGATAATCTGCCAGCGAAAGCGGGAAAAAAAACAAGCTGAGAGCCAGGTGGCAAATCAGTGACAGAGTGTGGAGGTACGGCGGCAGCCACAGCAGATGAGGTCAGAAAGGGTGGCACAATGAATTCGGGAGTAGCAAAAACAGGAATGGGCCCACAGATAAAAGACACAGGTGGAGTTGACAGCATAAACCACAGCATGGGGTCAAAGGTGGACAATGACTTCTGGAGGTGGCAAAAACGGGGTTAGCCAAGAGGGGCACAATGAAAAAGAGTGGAGGGGGACGGCGCAGCAGCATAGGTTAGACAGTGGCACAAGACATTCTGGGGGTGGCAAAAACAGGAATGGGCCACAGAGTGGCACAATGAACACAGTGTCTAGGTCCGGCAGCAGCCACAGCACAGTAGAGGTCAACGTGGCACAACCATTCTGGAGGTGGCAAAAACGGAGAGGCCACAAGGGGGGCAAAATGACAGAGAGGGATTGAGGGAGGCGCAGCATGAGGCCCAGACGTGCACAAGACTTTCTGGAGGTGGAAAAAACAGGATGGGCCCACAGAGGGGCACAATGACAGAGATGGAGGTCACGGCAGCAGCACATGAGGTCAGGAAGGGGCAAAAATGCATTCGGAGGTGAAAAACAGGAATAGGCCACAGAGGGGCAAAATGACACAGTGTCTAGGTCAGGGCAGCAACGCAGCAGCATGAGGCATAGAGTGGCAAAATGACAGAGAGTGGAGGCACGGCAGCAGCAGCATGGGGTCAAAGTGGACAATGACATTCTGGGGTGGCAAAAAAGGAATGGGCCACGAGGGCAAAATGACAAGTGTCTAGGTCAGGGCAGCACCACAGAAACAATGAGGCATAAAGTGGCACAATGACAAGAGGAGGGGGTGGCAATACACCCCCTGTAAAGAGGGTTGGTGGCAGATGGAGAAACTTGCAGCAGATTTGTGGATCAGGGGGGGTTGGCGGCATCAGAATAGTGGTGGGGCAGGTATTTTTGAACCCAGACTCCCTTTTTTCTCAATTTGGGTGAGGCGTCATGGGGTGTCTTCTGACCCTAAGGCTTTGGTGTGTGGAAATCCTGGCCGATCCACGCCTGATTCATTTTGAAAAGGTCAGTCGTTCCAATTTTTCCCGTGGCAAGCGGGTTCTCCTTGGGGTAATGATGGCCACCGGCCGCACTGAACACCCGCTCGATCCCCACATAGGGCCGGCAGGACAGTTTTTCTCCACTGCAAATGGGGAATTTGCGGCCACACATCCAGTTTGGTGCCCAGTAGTCCAGGATCTCTAACGGGGGGGCAAGTGCTGCCCCAAGGGGCCACCTCCTTTTGGGTTTTCGGGGTCTGCCCCGGGCCCTTGCTGCTGCTGCGGGCGACGCCCTCCTCACTAGGCGGTAAAAGGAAGCTGCTCACATGACTCCAGACTTGGGTTTGCTGCTAGGAGCTGGTACTGCCCCTACCCCCCCCCCCCCCCCCTTCCCCCCACCGGGGGCAGTAGACGTGAGCGCTAAAGACCCCCGGTCAACCGTCAAGGGGAGGAACGTCCGCACATAGGCAGCCCAACTGTCTACGGGGAAATTTCCCTTAGTATTTGAGTTTGGTCCCCCCCTCTAAAAAAGCTGGAAAAAGGCTCCCATTTTGGCCCGGTAGCGGGGGCCCAATGGGTGGAGAGCCAGAATCATCCCTCTGCCGGATGTGACTATTGGGGCTTCATACCAGGAAAAATCAGCATCGGGGGCCCAACTGCAAAAGTGACCCCGAGGGGCTCCCTGCCCCCACCCCCTGTTACTGCCACGGGCTTGGGGATCACCCCCTCGTTTTCCTCATCTCCATCACCTCCCCAGCTGTCCCTCCTCCTATCTTTCACCTGGTAGAAAATCCCCTCATTTCCCCAACAATGTTTTCTTTTCCAATGCCCCTTCTCCCCTTTTTCAGTCCCCACGGACTCATGTGGCAGCGAAAATGTATCGCCACGTCCCCAGTCCCCTGCCCAACAGATTTTCAGCTCTGTTCTAGGACAAAGCATGGAAAGATTTTCATCCCTATCCTGGGAACTACAAAAACGGGCCCCCCTAAAAGGCCTCAACAAATGGGGGTGTCCCCCGATGAGCTGCCCCTGGACTGAAAAGTTTTCACAGGGAGTACTCCGTCCGCCTGGATCATCAAAAAAACGTTAAAAGGCCTTTCTCTGTTCATACAGTCGGTCCAACAGTGCAGGCTGGAATTCCAACGGGTGGAAACATCGCATTTTAGGTTTTGTTGGGGGGGGGCCCTTCTGCCGCTGCAAACCAGGAGGGTGTTCCTGGGGTTTGGGAAATGGATGAGTGCATGACAGTTTCCTGGGCCCTTTTTAGAATCTTCTAAAATCGGTGGAAGATTTTAGAACTTTTCACAACCAGATTAACACATGCGCCATCAGGGGGCTGACCCATCCCTCCTCGGTGCGGCGGACACCATTTCCTCCCATTGTCCGTCACCCTGGTTCTGATTTGAGTTGGCCGGAGAAAGCCCCCACACGTTTCTTTCTGCTGCGCGGAGCAATTCCCCCCCCGGTACTTGTTCGCCGAGGCAAGCAGGGGGTAGAAGGTGACACCGCGTGCCCTACACAGTGGTATAGGAGCAGTACTTGTGGAGGCTGAGGTGAGTGGGGAGGAGGAGGAGGCGGGCTTGTGCAGGGGCCGCTTTTTAAACGTGGGGGAGAAAGGGCGTCTCCGTCCAAGTTGTTGGTGTGCAGGGCAGGAAGCACATTCACCCAGTGGGCCGAAAAGGGGCATGTAGGGGCCCGCTGTAGTTACAGCCCAACGTCCACCTGCCGGCCCCCTTTGGGAAAAAAACCATAAGCTCAAGGACTGGCCCACCTTCTGTTTACATATTTATGAAATGCTGGTAATGCCTTTTTTGGGAAAAAAAATTCGGCTTGGAACTCTCCTCTCGGCTCGGGACAAGCCTTAGTTCTCTGAAAAGGGGCAGAGTCCCCCTTTGGAAAGGGGGGGGGCTGCCACCCAAAACTTGGACAGGACACGGTCACTTCTGCACCCTTTGGATGGTTGGGCGCATCTGTTGTCTCTTTGCAATGCCTCGCTGACGACTGCTGGGCCAGGATGGACCACCACACTGAGCCCGTTTCTCCAGCCCCGGATGGGACCCCTGCATGTGTTTACGCAGGGCCGGGGGCCAACGTTAGCTCCCCCCCCCGGCCCCCGCTTCACTTTCTGCCCCACAGATTCACATATACCCATATTCAGCCCCTCCGGTGTTTAGCAAGAATGCCACAACCGCCGGTACGGTTTTACCGCCAACCCCTCCCATGAGTGAATACTGCCGCCGGCCCCTTTTTGCGAGGCCCCTGTGCCGCACTTTTTTGGACCTGCAAGCGGTTTTTACCCCGTGGCCGCTTGGCTCCCGACCCACACGGCTTCCTGCTGACTCAGGCCACACAACCCCCTACTGGCTGCCCGTGCCTATCGCAAGTGACGCCCCCTTTCCGACGATGATGAAGCCCTTGCCTACCCGGGGCCCCAATCGTCGGTACACATCATCTATTTCATCATTTGTGTTTTATTTTTACTCTGTTTTTCATCAACGGGTTTGGGGTGAAAGCTGACCCCCCACAACTGACCCCCATGCCCCCTTTTAAAATCATACTTTTTCCGCGTACTGCAAGAAGCAGGGGATATTGGCCCCCTTTCTTTTGCTGCCAAGTAGTGCGACGCCCTCCCAAAATTTTCATCCTCGCTATATGTGGGGGCTGGCCCAGACCCAAAAAATAGATCCTGGCCTGAGGAAACCGGGTGGGCAGAGGGGGGGGGGGGTTGAGGACGGGGGGGGGCCGCGACCCGCTCCCGGGCCACCCAACTAAGGTTGTGCCTGACTTTTCCCCCCGACTCTTGGCTGGGGTTGTCAATGTATTGGGGGGAATAGATGACCCAGTCAACCAAACAAGAACCTTGGGTTACTGAACAACCCACGGCCGAGATGACCCGGGAGTTGGGGCTCACCGAGTGACCCCGCTGCGTGTAAAAGCCAAACAGGATTTAATTAAACCCTTGATATGAATTATGCACAGAAAATTTTTCGTGCGGTGAAAAAGAAAGTTTCTTTTACTGAGTACAAATGCGAAAAAAACTTTTTAACCCCTGGATTAAATTGGGGCCAAACAATTGAGCACCACAAACTACGAGCTTTTTAGCGTGTTACAAAGGGGTGTTTTTTCACTACACAACAAGAGAAAAAATTGTAATTAAACCTTGTTTTGAATTATGCTACAAAAAATGTATTTTTTGGGGGTGAAAGACGGTTTTTTTTTTTAGTCACCCACAGCAGCAAAAAAACGCTTAAATTTCCCTGCATGTAAATTACCCAAACAATTGACAACCCCAAAAATACGAGCTTGTAGCGTGTTACAAAGGCGTTTTTTTTACACTAACAACAAAGAAAAAATTTAATTAAAATTTGCTTGTGAATTAGCTACAGGAAAAATGTATTTTTTGGGGGTGAAAAGACGGTTTTATTTTTGTCACCACAGCAGCAAAACAACCTTAATTAACCCCTGGGTGTAAATTATGCCAAACAAATTTTAGCAACCCCAAACTACTAGCTTTGTCGCGTGTTTCAATGGCGTGTTTTTTACGCTACACAAAAAAAAGAAAAAAATTTTAATTAACCCTTCGCCTTTTAAAATTAGCTACGGAAAAAATTTATTTTTTGGCGGTGAAGACGGGTTTTATTTTAGTCCCCGCACAGCAAAACAACCTTAAGTAACCCCCGGGAAAAAAATTTCCCAAACAATTGACAACCACAAACTACTAGCTTGTAGCGGTTACAATGCGGTGTTTTTTTACGCTATACAGCAAAAAAAAATTTTAAAACCTTCGTTTTGAATTATCCACGGGAAAAAAATTTTTTTTTGGCGGTGA